>CM077002.1:144868979-145058979 GCA_039090855.1 Macrothele yani | reverse complement strand
TTGCCATAGCGATCCGTATCCATGGTTCCCATAGTACATATATGGAATAAATACTACGTACAGTATGCATCTGAAAACTTTTTTGGCTAGGGATAACATTATCAGCGTCTGGCAAAATCCGCATGAACGGAATTTGCTGCCAAAATTTCGGCCTCGCACTTCAAAAGTTATGTCCTCCTATCACATTTAGCCTCCCTAATAGCTCACCCAGTTCGAGCAGCTGACGTCGCCGAACTCCAGATAGTGGTGTTTTCTGGAGTCCGCTGTAGATGAAGAACAGAATGATGCATGATTCAGTACGATGGAATATGGCTAGGTATTTCTGATACAAACATGTTGAGCTTTATTTGTAAGAAAGAAAAAAACTATCGCTATGAGATTTCCTATACCTTGTTCGGCAAACCCCCATGCCCCCACCAATCACCCATACAGAATTAGGGTGATTATCATGCTTAGCACAAGTTAAGCAGTCAACAGCCCTGATAGTAAAATTTCCCTGTAGTGAGAAGATTTATTTTAGAATGGTTTCTACTAAAATCTTTATAAACGACAGGGCGATGGTCTATCCTTCCAGATTCTTCGTCTCCGCGTCTTTATTAGGGGATGCAAAATTTTTGTAGCTTGGCCTCTGTACATTCTCAATCCACAGCAATACTACCACCGGTAATAGTTTAAACACAAATATAAGAAATTTATATTTACAGGAGATACATTGTTTTGACGACTACTCAGTGGGTTACATTTCTTTGTGACACATACTTATACGTAGTGCGATCAAAAAGTTCCGAAAACAAGGTACGTAGCGTCCCAACAGATTGCAGTAAGCGGATGCGTGAACAGCGGTCGAGGGCAGTGACCTTCATGAGTTATTGTGCCGAGTAGTGTCGTTCTGTGAACATCGGTAGCTGTGCTGCCCGATATATATACGACCACGTGCAGAACACATGTGCGATTTCGGTATGGACTGCAAACTAGAGCAGCGAGCGAACATCAAAGTATGCGTCAAACTTGGCAAATCGGGAACGGAGACGCATGAAATGTTGCGGCAGGCTTAAGGCAATGATACAATGAGTCGTGCGAGGTGTTTTGAGTGGCACTCGCGCTTCAAGAGCGGAAGAACGGCACTGGAAGACGACGATAGGTCAGGGTGACCATCCACGAGCAAAGCCCTCGAAATTGTGGGCAACATTAGTTAACTGGTGCATGTGGATCGTGAGAGAACCATTCAAGATAATGTTACCATCGTCAATGTGTCATACGAAACAGTGGAAGAAATTCTGACGTCGGTTTTGAACATGCACCGCATTGACGCAAAGTTTGTGCCAAAGATTCTTAACCCCGATCAGAAGGCCCTCCGTATCGATCTCTGACAAAATCTTCGTCAGCAGGTGGTGAATGAACCGACGTTGTTGTCGCGGGTCATCACTGGGGACGAGACTTGGGTCTATGGTTACGACCCGGAGACCAAACAACAGTCGTCGCAGTGGAAGAGACAGGCATCTCCAAGACCAAAGAAGGCCAGACCGCCACCGCCTTTTTTTACTGCGATGTTCTGCGGTATCTTAGAGAGGACATTCGCCTCAAACGACCTGAAATATAGCGCAAGGGTGGTTTCCTGCTACATCACGACAAAATACAGCAGCTTACAAGGGGTTAGCAACACGCCAGTTTTGCAGCCGCAACAGCATGACTCCCCTTCCTAATCCGCCTTACTTGCCGGATTTGGGCCCCTGCGACTTCTTTCTGTTCCCGAAAATGAATCTGAAGCTAGAGGTCGCAGTTTTAAGACCGTGGACAAGATCTAGCGAGAATCGCAGACGGTGCTTGAGACGATTCGCGAACAATACTTCCAGGGAGCATTCCAACAGTGGCAAAAACGCTGACAGTGGTGTATCTCTGCCCAAGGAGACTACTTTGACGAAGATCATAGCCAGACTTAAGTAACGTAAGCACTTTGTTGTATATTGGCCTAGTCTCGGAACCTTTCGATCGGACCTCGTACATTGCTACATACATTTTCATTATATGCCGCGCGGGCACATCTGCTACCAAATAATGCTACACACCTGGTTGTGCCAAACTAATGCAAGATAAAACTTTAGTAATAATTTGGCAGTTGCTCTTTAATTGGCAGACAACCCTCAGATAAACATTACAATTTATTATAATCGTCAGGTTTATTTAACCACGGAAATTTTGCCTAAAACTTCAGAAAATGGAATACATTTCTCTGACATTCAAACAAAACGCATTTTACATCAGGATTACAAAGATACAACTGACTTTCAGTTAATATGAACATGATGATTAAACTATCATTTTAGATTACACAAAAGAGACGGTCACTGAATAGGATAAATTCTTATATTCATTTATGAAATGTACACATGGGACAATTCATATTATGTACAGTTCTATCAATAAGTCATACAATTTTGAGTCTTTTCTGAGTTCCACAATTTACTCTAACAGGTGAAAGTAGGCTTGCAAATATTAAAGAGTTATTATTTAGCCTTTGTTTCTTCTGTTTAATCTAATTTTTAGCACGTCTTTTGTAAAAAACGATGGTGCTTATGTTACCGGTTTGTCCGTCCTTCCGTCTGTCGACACGGTATCTCTGCAACTATTAGTTCGATTTGGAAAATTCTTTTTGCATTCGGAAGCTTGAAATAGACGAATGATGATCCTTTATTTCGTTTTTTTTAGACGATGTACAATTTCGCTGCTAGATGGCGTAAATGCAGATGATGTCTTCTAAACATCCGATTGAAAAAAAATATTTTATTTTTCTATTCCATTTATTTCAAAGAATATTTTAGGAATAGTTGCTTTTTCTAATTACGCATAGATTTTCCTCTACGGGGCGTAAAATTAAATTACGAATTTCCCGATATATCTTCTTCTAAAACTCCGATTTGAAATATGTTTTCTCTAGCGGATACAGCTCCTGATAGACATTCTTTTGCACGTAATTTCTAATTTTTGGTAAAGAATAATTTGGCTACCAGAGGGAGTAAGTGCCAATTTTTGCTTCTAATGTTTTTGCCATAAAATATGAGCTTCTAAAATCTCGATTGAAAAAATTATTTCATGGACTGATGCCACTTACGTCGATAAACCTTTCTGGAATATTTTCTTCTTAAAATATTCCATGGTTTCTCCGCCAGGGGTGAAGATATATATCTTATTTTTTGTCAATATCTCAGCTTCTAATGGTTCGATTTAAAAAATTCTTTCTTTATTAGATAGAGTTTCCCGTGAGACATGTTTTTCATTTAATTTCAAAATTTTTAAGTAATTCATAGACTTTCTGCTAGGGTGCGTAAAGGTAAATTGCGTTTCCCCGTATATCTCAGCTTCTAAATCCCGATTTGAAAAATTATTCTTGTAGCGGATACAGCTCCTGATGGGAAATCCTTTGCACATGCTTTCTAATTTTTGTAAAAAATGGTTTGGCCTCTAGGGCCCGTAAGTCTTAATTTATGCTTCTGATGTACTTGCAGCAAAATATGAGCTTCTAAAATCTCGATTGAAAATAAAAGTCGTTTGTGGGCCAATACTACTCATGTTGACGAACCTTTTAGGAACATTTTCTGCGCCAGGGGGTATAGATGTATATCCTATCTTTATCAATATCTCTACTTCTAACAGTCCGCTTTGAAAAATTTCTTCCTTGTTGGATAGTGTTTCCGATGCAAAATGTTTTTCATATAAATTCAAAATTTTCATGTAAATCATAAACTTTTGCTAGGGGGCACAATGTAAATTGCGTTTTTCCCGATATTTCTGCTTCGAAAACTCCGATTTGAAAAATTCTTCCTGTATCGCATACAGCTCCTGATGGGAAATGTTTTTCATATAATGCCTAATATTTGGTAAAGAATGGTTTAGCCACCAGGCGGTATAAGTGTTAATTGCTAATTCTGATCTATTTGCAGCAAAATCTGGGCTCCTGAATACTCGAGTAATTTTTTTTTGTTGGACCAATACCGTTTATATTGGAAAACCTTTTGAGAATACTTTCTTTTTAAAATATTGCATGGTTTTCCCACCAGGAGGAGTAAAGTAATATCTCTTTTTTGTCGATATCTCTGTTTCTAAGAGTACGATTTGAAAATGCTTCCTGTGTTGGAGAGCGTTTCCGGTTCAAAATGTTTCTCATATAAATTCATGTCTTTCTTAAAGCACAAGTCTGCAACCAGAGGGCGTAAGCTCACGATTCCGTTTACAGCAATATCTGAGGGATTAAAAACCCTGTGGAAAAACTTCTTTCTTTCGTCAGATACCATTGTTTTCAATACCGGTTCCATCGATTTTGAATAGCTTTGATAAATTTAATTTGCGTCAGATTGGATTCAAAAGATGTGCTAATTACACCCGAAAATTCGGTGTCATCTTTCTTGTAGTAGGTTTTGGCAATCGATCTACATACACAGAATAGCCAAAAAATTATGACTACCTGTTTAATATGATGAAGGTCCTCCACGTGATGCCAACACATCTCTTTCACGGGTAGGCTTGGACTCTACAAGGTTTTTAGAAAGTGTCTTGCGGTATCTGGTACCGATATGTTGCCAGCAGATACGTTAACCCTTGTGCGTTATGTGGTTGAACCGCCGCACATCGGATTTGCGATTCCAACAGTAACCACAGATGCTCAATTGGATGATGTCTCGGGAATTTTGAGCCCAGGGTACTACCTGAAGGTCTTGCTCATGTTTCGCGAACCGTCTTGGACCAATGGTATCTGTGTGGCACGTCCAATCCTTCTGCTGAAAGAAGGCAGTCCTAAAGCGGAATGCCACTGCCATGAAAGAATGTATGCGGCCTGCATGCAGTGGTGCTTAAGTAGGTGGGAAACGTCACAATTTCCTACACATGAATGACTAGAGCTAGAGTTTCCCAGCAGAACATTTTCCAAAGGATTACACTTTCTCCACCTGCTTGGTTTCGTCCAACTGTGCATCTTATTGCCAACAGTTCCCCAGCTGAACGACGCACATGTTCTTGCCGTCCACCTGGTGCAACAAGAAACGAGATTCATAGGACAAGACCACATTTTCCCAATCATTCAATGTCCAGTTTTGCATCAGAATGGTAAGCGCTTTGTACGGAAGACCGAGCTTAGCATGGATTCTCGCACGGCCTAGGACTATAGTGCTTAGTTAGGTGGATGACGTCATAATTTCCTACACATAAATGACTGGACCCAGGGTTTCTCAGCAGAACATTTTCCAAAGTATTACACTTTCTCCACCTGCTTGGTTTCGTCCAACTGTGCATCGTATTGCCAACAGTTCCCCAGCTGAACGACGCACATGTTCTTGCCGTCCACCTGGTGCAACAAGAAACGAGATTCATAGGACAAGACCACATTTTCCCAATCATTCAATGTCCAGTTTTTGCATCAGAATGGTAAGCGCTTTGTACGGAAGACCGAGCTTAGCATGGATTCTCGCACGGCCTAGGACTATAGTGCTTAGTTAGGTGGATGACGTCATAATTTCCTACACATAAATGACTGGACCCACGGTTTCTCAGCAGAACATTTTCCAAAGTATTACACTTTCTCCACCTGCTTGGTTTCGTCCAACTGTGCATCGTATTGCCAACAGTTCCCCAGCTGAACGACGCACATGTTCTTGCCGTCCACCTGGTGCAACAAGAAACGAGATTCATAGGACAAGACCACATTTTCCCAATCATTCAATGTCCAGTTTTGCATCAGAATGGTAAGCGCTTTGTACGGAAGACCGAGCTTAGCATGGATTCTAGCACGGCCTAGGACTATAGTGCTTAGTTAGGTGGATGACGTCATAATTTCCTACACATAAATGACTGGACCCAGGGTTTCTCAGCAGAACATTTTCCAAAGGATTACACTTTCTCCACCTGCTTGGTTTCGTCCAACTGTGCATCGTATTGCCAACAGTTCCCCAGCTGAACGACGCACATGTTCTTGCCGTCCACCTGGTGCAACAAGACACGAGATTCATAGGACAAGACCACATTTTCCCAATCATTCAATGTCCAGTTTTGCATCAGAATGGTAAGCGCTTTGTACGGAAGACCGAGCTTAGCATGGATTCTCGCACGGCCTAGGACTATAGTGCTTAGTTAGGTGGATGACGTCATAATTTCCTACACATAAATGACTGGACCCAGGGTTTCTCAGCAGAACATTTTCCAAAGTATTACACTTTCGCCACCTGCTTGTTTTCGTTGCACGGTGTATCCTGCTGCCAACAGTTCCCCATCCCAGTCAGGGGGCAACAACATCGACTCGTCTTTTGAGAGAGCGGGAAATGTCGGTGCAGATTGCTGCCAACATTTTAAGGTCTCTTAAAAGAAGAGCCCATGTTGTTGCGCCCTCGACTGGTATTATTAGTGAGCTCTTCAACATCATTCTACGTTGGGTATCTAATTTCTGGTCCCCAATTCCTGTTTGTTCTCGCAGTCACTCCCGGAATGCCTTTTTTTTCGCAACTACGTTACGTATTTATTTTTATTAACACACTCTACAAAAAAAAAAAAAAAATGAAGCACACTGAGAAAGTCGTTCGATCCTCATAAAGCTTATCATGCAAGTACCTCAGCGCCGAAAATGCAAACGATTAAAAATATATATAAACAGTGGCCCGCCACAGCGCATGGGAACCGCGCATTCAGAAGGGTATATCGAGAACACAGCTCGCACACGAAGACAATTGTAACAGCGGATTGTGTTACATTAACATTCACAGACGATGAGAATGCCGTGACGACGGATGCGTTCATAATACAAGCATTTGAGCGAGTTTGAGAGATGACGTATAATTGGGAGAAAGACGCCTGTTGGTCTAGGAGTCCGTATCGACAGGCATTCGGATCGGTAGGAAGCAGCAATCGAACGATGTTAGGGCCAATAGGTCGAGTCGGGCACATTACAGCAGCACGCGGGCAGTGGACGGCCGAGAACAACGACGGAACGCGAGAATGTAAAGATTGCGATAACCTTACGAACAGAAAGGATTTCGTCGCTCTCAACTATCCGTTAGCGGGTTCGGACGAAACAGAAGGGTTTTCTAGAACTTACGTTATGTCTTAAAAGAAAAGTGTTTGATTAATGCGTCAATGCAGTTTTTACTTATGGATAAGTGACATGGACTTATACTAAGAAAGATATTCCGAGCCTGCAACCAACTCGAAGAAGCATGGAAGAATGCATGCTTGGTATAACCACGAAATATAAAAAGAGAAATACCTGGATTAACCTAATGACAAAAGTTGAAGACTTCATGATGAAATTGAAGACCCTCAAGTCGCATTGGGCGGGACTTATTGCTAGAAGAGCACACGACCTAACTAACAACTGAAAAATTCTATTGTATACAAAGAGACAGGAAAAGTCCCAAAACAATACCACGTGGGAAAATTGTCGAAGTAATTCGAAAGCAGACATAACAGACTGGTTTAAGATATAAAGTCGACTTTATATCTTGAACCAGGCTTATAAAAGGCTGGTTCAAGATATAAAGTCGTTGAAAGAATTTGGGGAGACTTTCATTCAGCAGTGGATTTATAATGGTTGATGGTGTTGCGGCTGGTGTAAAAAAAAAAAAAATATATATATATATACACAGTCGAATCACATTATTTTGACCACTTAAATCTTACGACGTCAACAACGCGTAGTCAATGAAAGAAGTCACGTGCCGTGACCTGGCTTGGGGGGTATATAAGGTGTGCTGTAGGCAACCTGATAACATATCACTCGTTGCTGTCGTGGATAAAAGGAGCGATTTATCAGATTTGCAAAAAGGGATGATTATCGGATTTCGGGCCGGCAGTATTTCTGAAACAGCGCAATTTGTGATCTGTTCGCGTTCTGCTGTGGTTAAAGTGTATTGTGATTGGAGAAATGGCACTATTGCGAATAAGCGACTTGGTAAATGCGGACCACCACGTGCTGTTAATGTGAGAGGTGTACGTCGGCTTCCAAGGTGCGTGAAGGCCGTCGACACGCTACAGTGGAGCAAATCACTTGCCGAACGAACCAGGGGGGCTACCGGAAATGTATCCCAACAATAGTTCAGAGAATCCTGCTGCGCAGGCGGCTCCGATGAAGACGGATGGTCACTGCAACTATGCTAACGAAAGTGCATGGGAAGAAAAGGCCTACTCATGCGCTGCAGTATCGGAATCGGACCTCCGTTGATAGGCGAAGGATTGACACCTCCGATGAGTCATGTTTTCTGCTTCATCGAACGGATGGACGTTGGCGTATAAGGCGAGAAACATCAGAGAACAAACATTCTTCATCCACTGCTCGAAGAACACAAGCTGGCGAGAGCATCATTATGGTCTGCGGTATGCTTTCGTGGCATTCTCTGGGTCGACTCATACCTGTGGAAGGCACTATGGACCGAATTCGTTATGAATCCATCCTTGCATACCACGTGCACCGATACATGCTGATTGTTTTCCCTGGCGCGGATGGGATCTTCCAACAAGACAGTGCGATGTGCCACAAAGCTAGAAATGTCCGAGAGTGGTCGGAAGACCACAAAGAAGACTTCAAGGTACTTCCGTGGACCCGTAATTCCCCAGATTTAAACCCAATTGAGCATCTGTGGGTCAACCTCGATCGTGTTATTTTTTCTATGGGTCCTTCACCACGCACCCTCCAGCATCTGTCAGATGCACTGCAGTCAGCATGGCTCCACATACCTGTGAACACTTTCCAGCACTTATTGAGTCATCCCGGCCCGTCTAGCTGCTGTCCGCGTTGCACACGGTGGTTACTATGGATATTAACTGGTGGGCACAATAATGTGACTCGACCGTGTATTTGTATGTCATCATCGTCAACCATTACCAATCACCCCCTGCTGAATGAAACTCACCCCAAGTTTCTTTTTACAACTGTCTGTCTTGAACCCGTCTCCTCCACTCCAGCAAGCTTTAGAACTTCATTCACCATGTACACGTGTGTGTGTGTGTGTGTGTGCGTTACATACCTTCAAATTAATGGGTGTTTACGATTTTCACAGGGGATTTGTCTGAGAAAATTAACAGGCTTTTGGACTGGTAAGTAAATCTTTGGATACATGTCTGTGAGAAGTGTGTATTACTCAAATAAATTTCGTATAAATGTGTGCGTAAATATACTGCGACACAGGTGAAGAACCTGTTAAGACAGCAAATCTACAGCGCAGTTTTGTCTGTTTAAACAATTGATTCCGGAATGAGGATCCACGGGTTCAATACTGGTCATCGACCAATTTTTGTTTTCACGTTGGTGCCCAATATTTGAAAACGGATCTACTGACCGCTGGGTTCTTCGAAAAATGTGTGATGTTTTTTTCACAAATCGTTTGGAATTAATGAAAATGTCTTCTTCGCTTCAAATAGAAAAAAATATAAGAGGGAGATGATGTGACCTGCTATGCACGTGTGAAGAAGACACATCTGAAGCAATACATTCCATCGGTGTAGTTTAGTCGGTTAGAGCAACTGGCTGAGGATCATGGAGACGCGGTTTTCGATATCCGTCACCCTATCACTTATTATTGCACAATACACGGTTCACAGGTATGTGGAGCCATACTGACTGCAGTGCATCTGAAAGCTGCTGCAGGGTGCGTGGTGGAGGATCCATAAATCGAACAACATGATCGAAGTGGTCCCACAGATGTTCAATTGGGTTTACATCTGGGAAATTAGGGGGCGAGGGACGTATTTTGAAGTCCGCATGGTCTTCCAACCACTCTCGGGCATTTCTAGCTGTGTGACACGTCGCATTATCATGCTGGAAGATTCCATCCGCCCCAGGGAAAACAATCAGCATGTATGGGTGTACATGGTATGCAAGGGTGGATTCATAACGAATTCGGTCCATAGTGTCTTCCACAGGTATGAGTCGACCCAGAGAATGCCACAAAAGCATACCCCAGACCATAACGCTGTCCCCACCAGCTTGGGTGCTTCCAGCAATGGTTGAAGAGTGTTTGTTCTCCGATGTTTCTCGCCTTATACGCCAACGTCCATCCGTTCGATGAAGCAGAAAACATGACTCATTGGAGGAGTCAATCCTTTGGCAATCAGGGGACATCCAACTCCGATACTGCCGTGCAAATGCAAGTCTTTTGTACCGATGTACTTTCGTTAGCTTAGGTGCAGTGACCATCCGTCTGCATCGGAGCCCCTATAATGAATTAGCTTTGTTTATCTTTTTGCTAAGCTAATTATTATGAATGAATAATGCTCTAAGCTTCAAAATGATGAATTCCCAAAAGGGTGTTGTTACTCGTTAATTATGAACTTAAACAAAGTCTCAACGCTGGTTATTTATATTAAGTAATCAAAGTCATAAACCTAACAGCCAGACAGAGGTCTGACAAAACTAAGAATTGAAAAAGACTGAACTTACAGAACAACTTGTTTATTATGATGACTCCTGGTCAACTAAGGCACTCATATATCACTACTACACAACAACACACTGCAACGTAACACCAACCACCCTCAACTCCAACGCTACAACGCAACAACAACGCAACACCAACTACAACGCAACAACTCACTTCTCGATGAACGCGCCTATATACGAGCTACCACCACGTCATGACTTACACTCATTGCCAGATCTCATTCAGCGGGTGAAATAATATTCCGTTCAGTAGGAAGATAATTTACATAGTAAAATAAAATAACCAGAGATAGTAAAATCAAAAGGAAAGTGAATATAGAGTATACGTTACATCATCTCCCCTTAATTTTTCTTCTTTTTTTTTTTTTTTTTTTTTTTTTTTTTTTTGGTTTCCGAAAAATCTATCAATTTTGGAGTGTAAGTCTTACATTTCGATGATTGACGTTTCTCGATCTTTTTTTTGATTTGTTGTTTGGTGGTAGCCGTATTTACATTATCAACTTGGCATAACAATTTACGAATCTGTATTCGACTGTGAAATTTGTAGTGTAGAACAAACCAAACCTGCATCGGCATACTTTCCTTTTATTCTGCCTAGCAGGAATCACTTTTTTAATTTCAAATTACGTGCCTCATTCGTTGTAATACAGAACAACTGTATCAGCAGCGAAGATTGCCTGAAGCTGCCTAACAGTAACAATTTTATTATTTTCATTTCAAATTACGTTTGCCTCATGCGTGGAAATACAGAACAACTGTATCAGCAGCGAAATTTACCTGGAGCTGCCTAACAGTAACAATTTTAACATTTTACCCCTAAGCACATAGATATATACAAAAAAAGTGGATTAGTAGATGGACATAGAAGAAATATAAAAAAAAACACACATATATACACAAAAAGAATGCATAGGCCCACACGAAAAAAAGAAATTCTGACACGCCAACTGGTCGAGCAGGAAAAACAATAAACTGAGAAAAGAACCTGTCCACGAGAACTTACTTATCTCGAGGACGCATAAAAAATTCTAGTGCGAAAACGTTTTCCAGGCCTAATGGGACTGGGGAAATCAGGTGGCCTAGATCTCTTCCGGGACGGTAATGGAACATCGGTCTGTTGTCGGTCAGGAATCTGGCGGTCTGGAAATCCCTGCGGCTGAGAAGAACGGTCAGGAACGTCAGAAGTCTGGCGGTCCGGAAATCCCTGCTGCGGCTGATAGGAACGGTCAGGAGTCTGGCGGTCTGGAAATCCCTGCTGCGGCTGATAGGAACGGTCAGGAGTCTGGCGGTCTGGAAATCCCTGCGGCTGAGAAGAACGGTCAGGAACGTCAGAAGTCTGGCGGTCCGGAAATCCCTGCTGCGGCTGATAGGAACGGGCTCCCCAGGCTTTGGATATGAAGTCCCTTGATGCTGGGGCCCGTTGTGTCCTTCCAGTATCTTTTTGGAGGGACGTGTCTCCGGCCACATCGCTTGTTTTCGTTTACGCCCACGGGGCATGATAGTAGTAGCAGGCATCGGCCCTGTTTGCCCTGAACGGAGGTTCCAGGGGCGAAACCCGGGCGGATGCAAAGATTTCTGCCTTCGTCGCTGTTGCGGCGAAGCAGATTGGGGAGACAAGTGACGTTTGCGCCCAGCTTTTGGTGGTGCTGGACGGTGTGGAATATTAAATGTTGGATTCATAACTGACAAATCCGAAATGTCCGACGCCTCTGAGTCGCTGCTGTAATTCAGCGGTCGTGCAGGGCGATGTTTGGATTTGCCTATAGGAATACTTTCCGATGAGGTATTCAAAGAAGAAGTATCCCGCGTTGGTGCAGAGTTAGCCGGAAACGGCGCAGCAATAGTCTTGGCAATGGTTGGAGGGAAAGGAACGATACTAGTATTCGACGAACGCGAATCGAGCCTTGGTCTCACGGGAGAATCAGGTTGCGGTTGTAGAAACTCGTCTGGAGGGGGGAGGGTGAAGGAAAAATCACTGGTGATTCGTCAAAAATGTTCGGTGGGTCGTCCACAATTTCTGGCGGTTGAACATGAGATATAGATTCTTGAGTCTGTGGAACAGAAGGTTGAGTAGGATTGATAATGAACTCGATATCCCGTTCGTGATACTTGCGACATTGATCAACATGTACATAATGAAAATTGTTGTTCGGTTTCTCCAGAACAATATTATTTTCAAAGACATTTGCCACCCGATATGGACCTTCGTAGCTGGGTGCAAATTTCTTCACTAAAGTATGCGAAACAGAAGACTGGAAGTGCGTTTCCACGAGAGTGAGATCTCCAACGACAAGATCTGGTTCCCTACGCCTAGAATTATAATATCGTGCTTGAGCCGCTTGTGCTCCTAGCATTGCAACACGAGCTTTTTCTGCCATAATGTGTACTGATTGCGGAGTTGGTCGCTGGTTTAATTCGTCGATAATCCCCGTTAAATTTTCAAAAGTGGTTTTAATTTTGCGACCCAGAAAAAGTTCTGCAGGAGTAATTTTAGTAGACTCGTGGACAGACGAGCGGAGGGCGAACGCAAAAAGTTCTAAATGTTCATCCCATCTTTCATGGTGGTCCATTACGAAAGTCGCAATCATTTTCACTAGCGTTCGGTTAACGCGTTCTGCAGGATTACTCTGGGGATGATATGGGGAAATGAATTTATGTTTAATGTGTAATCTCGCACACATTCTTTCAAAAATGTCAGAAATAAATTGAGGACCATTATCCGAAACTACTTTATTAGGTGCACCATATCTAGAAAATACTTCATTAACTAAGACATTACAAATAATCTCAGCCGTAGCGGCTTTAATGGGAAAAACTTCAACCCATTTAGAAAAATTATCAGTTAGTACTAAAACATAACGAGCTTTATTTTTAACAGATAATGGATAAGGTCCCAATAAATCTATGGAAATAATATCAAATACATGAGAACTTGAACTAGATTTCAAGTGACCGGCCGGTCTTACATTACGGTAATTATTAATCTGACACAAGTGACATGATTGAACGTATGCGAGCACACTTTGGTACATGCCAGGCCAATAGGCAACATCCCGCAATTTACAACGGGTCTTGCGAATACCTAAATGGCCTGCAAGAGGTTTGTCATGAAATTCATTTAAAAGAGCCATTCTAAGGGTTCGCGGAATACATGGGCGAAACTCTGCCCTAGTAGTCCGAGACTTTGTATAATAAAGAAGACCCTCTATTACTTCAAAATGTTGTGACCTTCCAGCCAGAGAAGGATCACTTGGTAGGGGCGAACCCGCAAGCAAAAAATTGTAAATATCCCCAAAATCTGGATCATTTATTAATTCTGCCATTATCTGCTCTCTGGATGTGATATCAGCTATCAGAAGTAAAGGCTGACATCCAGGAGTAGTTTCGGTGGGGACCCCACTAATCGGAACGCGAGATAATGCGTCCGGTAATTGATTCTTATTACCTGGCTGATACGAAATTTTGATATTGCTCTCTTGTAACTTCAGAGCCCACTTCATAAGTCTTTGAGATAGGTGCTTAGCAGAATTCAAATACTGAAGGGCAGAATGATCCGTAATTATGTTAACTGTCAATTCGTTAAGATAACATTGAAATTTATTCAGTGCATACACAACAGCAAGACATTCACGTTCCGTAGCTGAATAATTGCGTTCAGCTTTGGCTAAAGTACGAGACGCAAAAGCTATTGGATGCCCAGCTTGTGACAAAACGCAACCAAGACCAACTCCGGATGCATCAGTATAAATATCAAATTCTTTAGAATGATCCGGGAAAGCCAACACCGGAGGCTGAGTCAATGCAGACTTCAGTGTTTCGAATGCAGCGTTAGCTTCAGGTGTCCAAATAAACTTCTTGTATTTACGCTTTAAAGCATACAATGGCTCACATATTGTAGCATAAGCGGGGACGAACTGCTGATACCATCCGGTCATTCCCAGAAAGCGGGATAGTTCTTTTGCTGTTTTAGGCCGAGGAAAGTCAGCAATAGGCCTAATTTTTTCATTATCAGTGAATAAGCCGTGGGGAGTAATTTTCAACCCCAGATATACAATCTCGTCCCGCGCTATCTGGCATTTACTAGGTTTTAACGTCAAGCCAGCATTGTATATAAGTTGGAACACCTGTTTGAGCAGAGAAAGGTGCTCGTCAAAAGTCTCTGATGTGATAATAATATCATCCAAATAGACATGCACATGGGGACCCAGGACAGGTCTGAGAACCGTGTCCATAAGCTTTTGGAAAGTAGCAGGTGCAGAAGCTAAACCAAAAGGCATACGTAAATATTCATAGGCCCCAAAAGGAGTCACAAAGCCCGTTTTATCGACCGAGTCCGGATGTACTGCCACCTGCCAATATCCACTCGCCAAATCCAAAGTTGACATCCATTTGGTTGACGACAAGTCATTTAGAATATGTGACATGACAGGTAGGGGATAATTGATTGTTTTTGTGACTTGGTTGAGTTTGCGAAAATCTGTCACGAAACGAAATTCATTTGGTTGTTTCTTTGGAACCAAGAAGGCAGGAGCCGCCCAGGCGCTTGTTGATTCCCTGATTATGCCCTGCTTAATCATTTCCGCAATTTGACGTTGCATTTCCTGTTTTTTATGTGGAGCACAAGGGTAAGGTTTCGTCGCAATGGGTTTCGAACCATCAGTGTCAATAACATGATAAACCACCTGTGTGAAACCAGGCTGATCCGAAAACAAACCAGGGCTTTCCTGCAAAAGGAGAGAAAGCTGGTCTCGTTGCCCCTCATTCAATTGGTCACTCAACAATAAACTCGTAATATCTACAGGAACCGTCGGAATCATTTCGACAGGTTCCGGAAAGGAAATCACATGTTGTACAAAATTCAAAGTTATTTGAAACTTCTTAATAAAGTCCATACCCATGAGACATTTCACGGGTAGCTCGTCTATAAGCAGGAAATAATGTGTAAAACGAGCTTTTCCCAGCCCTAAAGATAATGTGACAGTTCCTGTGATACTGAAGATTTCGTTATTTGCACCTCGCAAATACTGCGTTGCAGGCTGAACATGTATTGCAGAAAAAACATCATTGCAAAACTTTGTATTTAGGGCTGATATCTCAGACCCAGTGTCGAACTTTGTCTCGACAATAATGTCTTCAAGTGTCAAGAATACATCAGGCAACTGAGGAGTTTGAACAGTCACTAATACTGTTTTAGGGTCAGGATGTTTGGTATCAGGAAGCAGGACCGACCCTTCGTCTACTTCCTGTGGAAGTTTAAAGGAATTCTGGTGGTGTTATCATGTGGTCGGAAACCTCGACCCTGCCGGGTATCGGGAAAATTTTCACGATAAGGAAAATTGCGTGCACCCTGCGTCGGGAACTCCGCGTGTCTGTTGAGATTTTCATTTTCGTTACGTCTGCCCTCAGCACGGGCAGAAAAATTATTATTGCCCTGAGCATGATAACGTTCCGAATGCTGCTGAGTGGAACGGGGTCGAGCATACTGTGCATTATGACGATACCCCGTAGCTTGCTCCGAAACTCGTTGCTGGTTCGCCACTCTTCTGTGTGGTGGAACGTATGAAGCTTGGGTGCGCACGTGTGTATGCTCGCGCTGAAAGTTTTGTCTATTATGCCGCTGAGGGTTTTCGGAATAAGCCTCGCGGGGTGCCCGAGCATGGTGAGTTGAACCATGTTTGCCATGTCGCTCTTCATACGTGCGTATGAGGCGAAGGCATTCATGAATAGTGGTAGGGTGTCGAACCTCAAGAAAATCTTGCAAGAATGGGTCGAGCTGCTGTACGAGGGTATCCAACATGTCAACATGACTGGCATGTGGATCCCATAGATTATATAGGCGTGTAGTTTCCAACGCAAATGCAACAGGGCTATCATTGGGACCCTGCTGACGAGAAAACAGCTGTTGGGCAAGGCTAGCTCGACTGAGGCCGAAAGGAAAGACCTCCAAGAATTCTGCACGGAAATTCTCATAATGAGAATCCGGGTTCGACCCTCGCCACTGCCGATACCAGGTCTTGGCGGTATCTCTCAAGCAAGTTCCGGCAATTTGGACCTTGCAGTCTTCCGGAATATTATATAAATCAAAATGGTCTTCCAGATCTTCGAGGAACTTTACAGACCCCTCCAAACCATTGAAATGAATTGTGCCAGCATGCGGCACGAAATGGGCAAGCATTCTGCTTCGCTGAGAGGATTGAATTCCCTCAGCTACGACCCGCGACTCAGAGTGATAAGAAGCTGGTGCATTACGAAATGGTGAAGAATGCTTGGGTATGTGTAGATTATTCATATCCAAGTCAGAGCCACAGGCTTCGTACAAATTGTCCAAACAAACACCATTACCCTCGAGACTTGCCGGAAGGTGGAAATTTGCAGTTGTCTCAGGTAAGGAAGCCATGGGTAATAATAGTCAGGATCTCGTGTTCGAAAAAAGTTCGGGCGCCAATTATAATGAATTAGCTTTGTTTATCTTTTTGCTAAGCTAATTATTATGAATGAATAATGCTCTAAGCTTCAAAATGATGAATTCCCAAAAGGGTGTTGTTACTCGTTAATTATGAACTTAAACAAAGTCTCAACGCTGGTTATTTATATTAAGTAATCAAAGTCATAAACCTAACAGCCAGACAGAGGTCTGACAAAACTAAGAATTGAAAAAGACTGAACTTACAGAACAACTTGTTTATTATGATGACTCCTGGTCAACTAAGGCACTCATATATCACTACTACACAACAACACACTGCAACGTAACACCAACCACCCTCAACTCCAACGCTACAACGCAACAACAACGCAACACCAACTACAACGCAACAACTCACTTCTCGATGAACGCGCCTATATACGAGCTACCACCACGTCATGACTTACACTCATTGCCAGATCTCATTCAGCGGGTGAAATAATATTCCGTTCAGTAGGAAGATAATTTACATAGTAAAATAAAATAACCAGAGATAGTAAAATCAAAAGGAAAGTGAATATAGAGTATACGTTACACCCCATACGCAGCAGGGTTCGCTGAACGTTCGTTTTAGACACACTTCCGGTAGCCCTTTCGTTCATTCCACCAGTGTCAATCGGCTGTCATGCAACATCGAAGACGACATTCACCTTTCACATGAATGGTACGTGGTGCTAATGTTTCTCCAATCACGATATACTTTTAAACCACCTCGGCACGCGAACAGTTTAGAAACTCCGCCGTTCCAGATATACTCATACCCTCGCCCGAAATCCGATAATCATCCCGTTTTGCAAATCTGATGAATCGCTCCTTTTATCCATGACAGTGATGTGTTTTCAGAATGTCTGCAGCACACTTTATACACCCTCCAAGTGAGCTCACCACACATGCCTTCTTTCATTGGCTACGCGCTGTTGACGTTAAAAGCAGGAGGTGGTCATAATAATGTGACCCGACTGTGTATACATATTTCTTCAGTCTTCAACTAGAATGATGCACAAATCACGCAAAACTTTGATCTGTGATAGGGAAACAGCGATTTTATGAGTACTCCAACTATTTTATTCTTTCGCTGTAACAGTTTCTTTCCGGAAAGCAGTGAGCAAAAGAAATTTTCACTTTTAACTGGTTTTCCGAGAAATAAAAGTAGTAGCGAAAAAAAAATTCACTTGCGTCAGATATGAGAGATGCTTGGGTTGGTTGCTAAAGTGTTGGAAGTTCATCATTCGATTACCCTCTCTTGCGCAGCACCGGTCTTCCCAGTTACACAAGGAAAAAAGTAATTCCTTGAGGGAAAAGAAATAGAAACGCACGCTGGAATGTGAAATGACGTCAAGCACATCTCGAGCATTATGCTTCCGTCTTATATTAAGTAACGAACTAGGAAAGTGTACTGCTGTGAGGAGGTGTCGTCAAGTAGTAGAAATTTTATTTTCCAGAATTCATTTGATCTGGAAAATGGTCCTTGCCGAAATTCGCCGTGCTTGTACAATATAAAGAATCTTTTGCGAAATCATTTTCTTCTTGTAATTCTCCAAGTAATATTTCCTCTCTCATGTTACACGACTTTATTTTTTCTCGGAGATTATGGTGTCACTAGAATGTGTTTTCATTGTAACAAATTATATCTACTGTTGGTATTATATTTTCTGTCAAACTACTTTTGCATGTTTAGTTGAAATAAAGGGTTTGTTTGAAAGGCGATTGAATTCCCAGATGTGCTTAGCTGCCTTTGGAGAAAAAAATCTTGGAGAAAATTCAGCTTTAATCGAGATTCAGATGTCACGCATAGAAAGAGAGTATCGTATTCTTATTCTTTTGCTTCTATGCTATGCCATACTATGCGTTTTAGCACTGAAATTCCAAAAGTCATAGGATAGCAGTATGCAAATTTTTAACTGGAGCGGACATAGTATAAAGGCTTCGATGCACAAAACGATTTTTACCAGTTACGAGGAATAACCTTGTGAGTCATTTTGAGCAACAGCCAGTAGGAGTACGGCAAACAGACGTGAATTATCGGATTTTAAACGAGGCATGATAGTGGGAGCCAAACGGATGGGACATTCAATTTCAGAAGTTCTGCGAACATTCAACATTCCTCGATCTACGGTGTCACGTGTCTTCCGAGGATACCTCATGGAAGGCATTACCACACACCGTGAACAGCGCAGAGGCTGACCACGGGTGGTGAATGACCGTGACCAGCAGCATCTGACCAAGATTGTCCACGCTACCAGACAAGCGACAATGGCTCAAATAGCATCCACATTCAATGCAGAAGGTGCCAGGGACATATCCATCAGGTCCGTGCACCGTAATTTAGAGTCCATTGAGTATGGGAGCAGAAGACCCACCAGAGTGCCTTAGTTAACACCACGACATCGGACACAATGTCACACCTGGGGTCGTGAACACGGTAATTCGACCCTGAAGGACTAGCAACATGTGGCGTGGTCCGATGAGTCACGCTACCAGTTGTTACAAGCTGATGGTAGGGATCGAGTGTGGAGCAGAGACCATAGACCCAAGCTGTCAACAAAGCACTGTGCAAGTTGGTGGTAGTTTCATACATGTGTGTGGTGTAATCACGTGGCACGGTTTGGGTCCTATGATCCTCGTAATCATGTCATTATCCGGTAATCGCTTTGTTGCTCTGCTGTGTGACCATTTGCAGCTGTTCATGAACTTCATGTACCCCAACAACGATGGGGTTTTCCAGGCGGACAATGCACCATGTCATCGAGCCCAAGCTGCCTGAAATTGGTTCGAGGAGCATACTGGAAGCTTCCGACGGATGGTGTGGCAATCACGTTCGCCCGATATGAACCCAATAAAGCACTTATGGGACGTGGTGGGAAGGTCAATTCGCACTCAAGAAACTGCACCTATACAGTAAATGCCAAAGAACCATGGTCGAATGTTCAGACGGAATGGCTCAACATCTCTCCAGATGTCTTCCGGCCACTTGTGGAATCGATGCCACGTCAAGTTGCTTCACTTCGCCGGGCTAGAAGAGGTCCTACACGATACTAGGTACGTATCCCATGACTTTTGGTAGTTCAGTGTATAACGACTATCAGCAGTTGCTTGTCACTAAATTAGGGCTACGACTTCCAGGTGTACGTTTATTCCGGTATATTGTTTGTGTTCTACCAATATTGTATTGGGTAGTGAGCTGTGAAGCTGTGCTGCTTCTATTTAGATCAGGTTGGGCCTGCACCGGCTCGGCCCAGAAAGCCTGAGCTTTACCAGACAGTCCTGCCTGCCCATTCCTATTCTGGAAGGTTTAACATTTTCCTGCTGCATTGATAAAAATTGATTTTGTCTCACAAAACAAAGAGATACTTGCTAAGTAGTCGGATGGCGAAGTTCACTGAGCGAAACGACAACCCTCATCTTCCAACGGATACATTGATTAATTACAGTTTGAACCGACGAGTCCATTTTGGCTAGATTACTAAATTTATGTCCCGAAGAAGTTCGTTTAAAACGTTATATAAGTACACAATTTCAACATAAATATGCTCTTTAGAGATATATTTGAAATCTATTAGTAAATCGGAACAAACAAAAATAAAAAGAATTTTTGCACAATTTAATAAGGAGAAAGAATGAAATACGTGTACAAAAACAGGGTCTAAATACATTGCACATATATATCACATAAAAAAACCCCATGGCTATTACATTATTTCTTTGACTATCATTTTAGCACGTCCTGTAATAAACAGACATGGCATATTAATCTCTGAACCATCTGATGAAGAAATAGGTAAAGCTTGAGAGTTCAATTTATAACAAAAGCATGTGCTGTCTTACAAATGAATAGCCGTATGTGAACAAACTATATACAGTTTAAGAAATTTTCATAATAGGTACATTGGCAAAATATATTGAACTTTTAAGTAATTAAAATTTTGTTTCAAATCTTCCCATTCATAAAATGCATTACTTAAAGACTGCCACTCAGCATAACTTAAGCGGTCTTTGTAGCACCAAACATTTCACATAAACGCAGAGCCGGATAGAAACTATATTTGGCAATACCCCACTGAAAGACCCCACCATATTAAAACTATATTTCGTAATACTAATAAACAACTGTCAAGCAGAGCGTTCTTTTTCGAAAATGGCCTTGGTAAAAAAATAACTTGCGATCGACAATGTTTCAACAAAGACTTAATGGTCTTGCTATCATGTCATTAGAGATATTGCTAAATAGTTATCGTTCAACGATGTTGTGCACTTCTTCGCGAATCTCAAAGCAAGAAAAATCACATTTTAAAGACAAACTTAAACTCCTGAAATATGTGTAACCTTTGTTTTTGTGCATTCATTTCTAATTTTTGTTGTCTATACTTGATTCAATGTTTATATTTCTTTAGAAATAAATACTAAAAATGATAATTCATTGCATCTCTTCATGTCTTCAAGCACACAAGATGTATTTTACAACGTGACAAGGCCTTAACATATATATAAAGGGTACAGGTATCTTACATATGTATATGACATACATATCTTTTGTATAGAGTATAGGACATTTTGCAGTGACAAGCATTTTAAGTTATATTAAAAAACAGTATGCAATTTTTGAAACTTTCTGATACTTAGTTCTACTTGTAGATGTACGTAGCTAATACAGTATGAAGTAATTAACCTAGAATTATTTTTATTCATTACAAACTGTAATTACTATTAATTAACCATGCTTTAACGCTGTTACAAATTAACAGGTGACATATTCCACTCAGATAAATCTTACACACTACCATTGGGTCAACTTAATATGGAACATAAATCTTAAAATTCGTAAAACTGACTACAAACATTCACCTGTGAAATAAAATCCGATTTGTTTTGGCTGTTTTCATTATTTCTGGAACTGCAATTTCTTGCAGAAAAAGCATTTTCAATTTTGAATATCTTGTAACATGCGTAGACATAACCCTTTCGTCGCCTCGGTGGCGCAGTGGTCTAAGCGATGGCCTCTGATCATTCGTCCCTAAGAGGTCCGGGTTCGAATCCCGGTGAGGCATGGATGTTGTGTTTGTCTTACGGCACTGGTTCTCTCCCTTCCCTGGAACCAGTGACCCTAAATTAGGGACGGGCGACTGCTTATAGCCCATTGAGTTGCTCACGGTGGTCGTTAAACCTCCAATAAAAAAAAAATAACCCTTTCTCAAATTGACCCGCTCAATATGGCTCGTTGATGCCACATCGTAAGGGTATTACAGAAACACCGGGTAGCCAATCTAATCTCTTATATGATATCTGTGATAGACACGTTTTGAGTCCTAAAACTTAACTTTCTGAAAAAGAAACAATGCATTTTTGTTTTCGTTTGATTTGGGGCAGACCATAATGATGGGACGCAGGACAATTGAGACAGTTAGTGCCGTAAAACAAACACAACATCCATGCCTCACAGGGATTCGAACCCGGATCCATCTCGAACGAATTAGACATCACTGTGTTACCTGGGCGGCAACAATGGAGTTAACATGATGCATACAGGGGTCGGATAGGATAATGTCAACACCACGCTCAGTGACGTGACCTCTAATGCAGCTGCCAACGCTGCAACACGCAAAGGCATTTACCAATCTTTGGTGGTAATAGCTTTATTTGGAAACACAAGGTCTGGCTTAAGTGTATTTAAAGTTTCTTGTGGCAAAATTTCGTTTAGGACGACGACGAAACGAGCGACCTAACAGCCTTTGAAAAAGAGCTAATATTATAGTTGGTGCCCGGATAGTTATGCCTCCGTGACGAAAGTCACCAGGTAGTGAGGGTATCAAGAGCTGATGTGTCTAGTGTTATGACAGTATACCGTGTTCGTGGCAAAACCTTGGCTGCGAAGTACAAGAGCTACCGAAAAACGACCCTGACAAATAGAAAGATTAATGGATTAAACAGGATTGCTACCCGTAATAAGAAGGCCACGTCACAGAAAATTAGTATGGACCTCAATCTGAATGTCCAGACACCGAAATCAACGAAAACAGTGCCCAGGAAACTACATAAACGAGATATTCATGGTACAGCTGCTATTGCAAAACCCCTGGTGACCCAGCTGAATGCACAACGGCAACAGCAGTGGTGCCAGGAGCATACAACGTGGACTGCCGATGCATGGAAGCGTGTAATGTGGTCAGATGAATCCACATTCACACTACTCCCCACCGTCGGGCGTAAACACGTCTGCTGTCTGCTCCCAACAATGCAACATGGTGGTGCTTCTGTCATGCTCTGGGCGGCCATTTCGTGGTTTTCAGCAGGTCTCCTGATCATCTTAAAGGGACGGAAGACTGGCAGGGCGTATAAAACCATTTTGGCCGACCACGTTCATGCAGTAGCTCAAGTATTGTCTCCTGCAGGGGATGACATCTATTAAGATGATAACCCCCCAGAGCTCGGAATGTCCTCTGATGGTTTGAGGAACATGACGACCTTTAACACCTTCCTCGGCCACCTCAATCACCAGACTTAAACACCATCGATCCACTGTGGTCTGTGTTGGAAAGCAGAAGAAAGTCCCATTATCATCCTCCTGCATCATTGATTAGTTTCTGCTTGACGAATGGTGTGAAATCTCACTGACCACCATCCACGATTTGTATGCGTCCATTCCAAGGAGGATTCAGGCTGTTTTGAATGCCAAAGTGGTCCCACACCCTATTAGGTACGTACAACCGTCTTTTCCTAGGTGTTCAGATTACCAACCCCAGCGTGTTAGAATGAGTTTCGAAATAAGTAACTTGTACGCCCACATTTTCCAGTACCCTTTAAAACTTTGTGTGTATTCATTTCTGCTTTTGGAAACGTATTCTGTCCCGTTTGGAATTTCCTCTGTGAACAATGCCATGCAGATCACTGAAAAGTGTACCGATGGCCAAGGGTTGAAGACCCCTGCTCTAAAGGAAAAATTGCGTGATTTCCTATAAGTAACGAAGAACGCTTAATGGAAGTATCAAACGAGCCGGGTAGTAAACCGGAAGTTTTGATCCCAGCCGCGCTGTAGACCGGACGTTCTGTTTCCAGCCGGGCCGTAGACCGGAAGGTTCTGATCCCAGCCGGGCCGTAGACCTGAAGTTCTGATCCGAGCCAGGCCGTATACTGAAGGGTCTGATCGGAGACGGTCCGGACTTTCCAAATCAAGGCCCGTTCAGACCTCTATTTCCAGTACCCTGTATGTGGCGAGGCAGCCGACGCTCACCTCTGTAATCAGACTTTCGCTGCGCTTTACAGCTGTGTCGCAGGTTCGTTCTTTCGCTATACTGGCGTCGATACAGGTACAATTTGAAGAATGAGGCCAACGAACAACCCGAAAGTGCCGCTGTTATGGAAATCGGGGCACCAACTTTTCGTGCAACCATAGTGTGTCCTTTTATAATCTAGTACCGTTCGTTGGTTTTTACTTATAACGTCCGTATCTTCTTCTCATCTCAACCATCAACCTCATACAGCCTTTTAGCCGCCAAATGGCAATTTCTTTGTTCTCATTACGTCAGCGTTGGATGTTGACAGGTCACAAAAATTTAGGGATATTGCAGTTTCTAAGGAAAAACGCGGTGATATGCAAATTTAGCGACAACTGGAGGTCGGTTATCAGCGTGGGTAGCTACGTCGTATGTAAATTCGAATCATGACTACAGAGCACGATGCGTGCAAACTCCGACGATAATACCCTCAGAGAATTGTAAAACGAGTCGTTTCACCGTCTGGTTGAGATTTTTGCTGAATATATTGCCTTCAGTGTGATATTCAACTGAAACGATATCCAGACTACGTTTAGGTATTGACAACAGAAATAAGTCTGTTAGCATGTTACAAGCAGATCGATGTGGTTGCTGCTTTAGGAGCTTCGTAAAATGTATTAAGTCGGCTACACAAGATTTCTACCGCATGGGAATCTTGCATGATCTTGCCTCCACGTGGCGACTAGGAGTACACGCTCCAGGTTAACCACCAGGAAGCAAGATCGCTACCAGACAGTAAGTGGTCGGAAAAGGCCTAGTTTCACCAGTAGCAAACTCTGGGAATCACGTCTACCTGTTTCTAGTGTCACAGAAACAGCTGCTCTGGGGACAAGGGTGTTTCAAAGTCCGTACGTCATTCTATGTTTCTAATGTAATATGAATGCCTTAAAACATATACATATAATGAAACATATCCCAAGTGAGAGTTTCATAATAAAACGTGCTTCTAAGTGAACAAATGAAATAAAAAAAGGTATCTAGTACCTAAGGTTGAACCATATGTAGCACGTTACACACTCGTAAAACACGGGCTACCGCCCCGAGAGAAGCCTAACTTACGCAACAAGTCCTGGTTAGTTAAACTATTCGAATTAAAATATATGGTTAAAATATGAATTTACAATTCTCAATTAAATACATACTCTCTGGAAAATTTATACATAAAAAAATATTGTGTCGTCGGAAAAGTCATGACGTATTTGCCTTTGGAAATACTAGAGGCATGCGCAGCAGCTCGGTTATCGCTATGTCATTCGACAGGTGCCAGTTCTAACTGCAGTCCAAAAGAAATAGTGAGCGAATTTGTTGTTTTGCGGAGATTTTACATCAAGTTGAAGATGGAAGACCAAACTGGGCATTTTCACCATATTTTACTGTTTTACTTTCTTAAAGGGAAGAACGCGCGTCAAGCTTGTGAAACGTTGCGTAAAGTGTGCGGTGATAATGCTCTACAAGAAAGTCAGTACCAGCGGTGGTTCGCAAAATTACGTGCTGGTAATTTTGATCTCAACGATGCTCCTTCTGTCCGTGAGGCCAATCGAGGTTGATGACGACCAAATCAAGACATTGATCGAGTCACACGTTACACGACACAAGGGATTGAAGACACATTGCACATTCATCATTCAAGTGTTCACGACCACCTAAAGAAACTGGGATACGTACGCAAGCTCGATGTGTGGGTTCCTCATGAACTCAAAGAAGCTCAGTTGACGGCGCGTATAAACATCTGCTATATGCTCATTAAACATAAGGAAAGTGACCCTTTTTTGAAGCGACTGATAACTGGTGACGCAAAGTGGACTGTGTACAACAATGTGCTGCACAAACGGTCTTGGTCCCGACGTGCTGCTTCGCCTCAAACGACATCCAAAGCAGCCATTTATCAGCGGAAGGTTCTGGTCTCAGTGTGGTGGGATTTCAAAGGTGTCGTGTTTTTCGAGCTCCTACCACGGAACCAAACAACCAATTCGAATGTGTACTGTCGGCAATTGGACAGTTTGAACGAAGCCATCATCCAGAAACGTCCAGAGCTCGTTCATCGTAAAGGTGGTGTGTTCCATCACGACAATGCCACCCCGGTGGCGCAGTGGTCTAAGCGATGGCCTCTGATCATTCGTCCGTAAGGGGTCCGGGTTCGAATCCCGGTCAGGCATGGATGTTGTGTTTGCCTTACGGCACTGGCTCTCTCCCTTCCCTGGAACCAGTGACCCTAAATTAGGGACGGGCCACTGCTTATAGCCCATTGAGTTGCTCACGGTGGTCGTTAAACCTCCAATAAAAAAAATCACGACAACGCGAGACCACACACAAATTTGATCACTCGCCAAAGATTATTGGAGCTTGGGTGGGATGTGTGGCCACACCCAGCATACTCGTCTGACCTTGCGCCGCCAGACTCCCACTTGTTTCTCTCTCTTTAACAGTCCTTGCGTGGTATAACTTTCAATTGAGATGAGGCTGTAAATCAGCACCTTGTACTGTTTTTCGCCACGAAGACAGGTCCTTCTGTGAAAGAGGCATTTTGCAGCTCACTGAAAGATGGCAAAGGTTATCGAACAAAACGGGCATTATATCATTGATTGATCTTTGTTTTTTTCTATCAATAAATGACCTTTGCGAAAAATGGCTAAAATACGTCATGAGTTTTCCGACAACCCAATATATAACTCATCGGGATGGAAGGCACGGTTCACTCAAAAACACTCCATCAACATTGTATCGTCGAGCGCTTTCGCAAATTCTTAGCTTGCATTATCGGGCCATCAACAAACTGCACGAGGACACTCTTTCGTGTGTGTATCACTCAGAAGTTTTTGTGCGCCTTAGTTACCGAAACGAGAATGTTGTGCTTATGGGGACACTGCTTCGCACTGCTATTGGACAAGAATTCCGTTTTCTCGATAACAATGCAACCAGTGACCGTGCCTCGAGAGTGCTTCTGGTGCTGGAAAAAACTTCAGGTGCTGGGATTGAATCATTACAGCTGCATCCGAGGTCTGCTGGACTTAATATCTTATTAAGAATATTTGTGACGCTGTACAGCGTCGTCTGGATAACGAAGTTTCTTACCCCAGTACACCTCCAAAACTTGTTGCCTGTAATATGGGACGTGCTGGCCCCGGCACTAATTAATAATATCATTGCAAGTATGTCTCGTTGGTGCCAAGATGTTCTTCGACACCGAGGTCGTGTTGCCAGGTTCTGAAATTCAGAGGTATGGAAATTCTCCGAATTTACTGCTTTGTGTATATTGCAATTCTATTTTGTTGTGTGCAGGAATTGCACAAGAAATCGGTTTTGTAGACGCACTCTTTGTATTTTGTGTTACGTAGCCTCACTCAGTGTTACTTCAGTCAGATACATAAATCCTTCATTTCATGAAACAGCCCTGACTTTTTGTGACCACTGTATTTCACTTGCATTGGGGTGGTCGAAAGTCTTTGAGCTCAAAGTGTGCATACCAGTACATGTACAACGCGAGAACGAGGTTGTGAATATTAAGAATGTACTGATATCCAGGTAAAATTTCTTTTTTCTCTCTTCCAAGGAAACGGTTTACGGATAAGCGCACTAATTCAAAAGACGGATCTAACAAATGTTTCAAATGCAACAAACTTTCCGTATTTAAATCTCATGTATCTTCCTGAAAAATAGAAGTTTCAGCTAATCCATGTAATTGAAGGCCGCAAAAGAGAAACATCTTATTTTCAGAAGGCAGTTAACACGACTACATGACAAAATGCAACAAGAATGAAAAATAATTTCATATTAGGATATTTTTATCCCTTTTTTATGACACAGAAAAATGAGAAAGAAATCCGTTCACAGAAGGAGACCTTTACTGCGAGCCCTGCGGTTTTCTTTCTGTTCTGCGAGATGAATAAAATAATTATAATGCATGAATCTGCCTTTATTTATTCAAGTAGTATTTCAAGATGTAGCGCAATTGTTTCCATAATTTCTAATTCTTGAAGATAATCAATATTTTATGGAGGAGCCATTTATAAACACGTCGCCAAAGAAGGAAAGTAGTTTTCTGTAGCAATGCAAGAGAACGCTGGCTTTCGTGTTTGCTCTTCCCATCATTGCCCTGACCTCATCAAATCGTAGCGAAATAAATAAATGACATTACGTTTTATGCTTCTGAGCTGCCAGAGAACGCAAAGGTTCGGTGGGATTTTTGGAAGTGAATACATCTTGAAAAACACCTGCATGCTTTCTTCAGTCGGTTGCTTAGACCCCTACAGCGTTCGGCCGGTTAGACCCCTACTGCGGCCGATAGCGGGGACGGAGGAAAAATTTGCATACACCTAATACGAACGTACATTTTTATCACGCAATTACACGGTGCGCCGCGATGTTGTTTTTTTTTTTTTTTTTTTGATTGGAGGTTTAACGACCTTTTTTTGATTGGAGGTTTGACCGCTTATAGCTCATTGAGTGAGCAACTCAATGGGCTATAAGCAGTCGCCCGTCCCTAATTTAGGGTCACTGGTTCCAGGGAAGGGAGAGAGCCAGTGCCGTAAGACAAACACAACATCCATGCCTGACCGGAATTCGAACCCGGACCCCTTACGGACGAATGATCAGAGGCCAACGCCTTAGACCACTGCGTCACCGGGGCGGCGCGCCGCGATGTGCTTCCATCTTTTAATCACGCATGCCAAACCATTAATAGTTCAGTAGAGACCAATATCATGTCATGCTAGTTTGTTGGAGAAGATTTCGACTGCTTCCCTGTGGCAGGCTCTTTAAAATTCGTGAAAGGGAAAATTCTTCTAGTACTATTCCATACAGGAGTGGCCGATGTATGCATGATTTCTCTGGCGAGGACTGTATTATGTATGTCCTGGTTTACACTTCGCACATGTTCTTTACTTCTAGTGTCCAACGATCACTTTGTCTCTCCGATACATACACTGACGGAAAAAATCCCAACACCACGAAAAAATAGTTGTAGAGGAAAGAAATGGCGGCAATACATTTGTGCAGGTAACATATTTAATCGATTAAGGTTTCAAGGTCACAGCTTCATGTAAGCGCGAGAAGAGCCATTTTAAATGTGAAATGCTGGTACATTAATAACCGGTGTAACCGCCAGAATGTTGAATGCAAGCACGCAAACGTTCATGCATTGTGTCGTACAGGTGCTGGATGTCAGTTTGTGAGATGGAGTTCCATGCCTGTTGCACTTGGTCGGTCAATACATGGACGGTTAATGCTGGTTGGGGGTAACGCTGGAGTTGTCGTCCAATGATGTCCCATACGTGCTCGATTGGTGAAAGATCTGGTGATCTAGAAGGCCATGGCAATATGAAGACACTCTGTAGAGCATGTTCGGTTACAACAGCGGTATGTGGGCGAGCGTTATCTTGTTGGAAAACACCCCTTGGAATGCTGTTCATGAATAGAAGCACAACAGGTTGAATCACCAGACCGACGCAAAACTGTGCCGTCAGGGTGCATGGGATAACTACGAGAGTGCTCCTGCTGTAAAGGAAATTGCTCCCTAGACCATAACTCCAGGTGTAGGTCCAGTGTGTCTCAGCCGCAGACAGGTTGGTTGCAGGCGCTCACCTGGCCTCCTTCTAACCAACACACGGCCATCACTGGCACCCAGGCAGAACCGGCTTTCATCAGAAAACACAACAGATCTCCACTCCGTCCTCCAATGAGCTCTAGCTTGACACCACTGACGTCGCAAATGGCAGTGGTTTGGAGTAAGTGAATGCACGCTACAGGGCGTCTGGCTCGGATCTGTCCTTCAAGTAACCGATTTGTAACAGTTCGTTGTGTCACTCTGGTGACAACTGCAGCTCGAATTGCTACCGCAAACGCGGTACGATGCGCCACGGCCATACGCCATACACGGCGGTTTTCCCTCTTAGTACTGCCACGGGGCAGGCCGGAACCCGGTCTTCTTGAGGCAATACTTTCCCTTGACCACCGCTGCCAACAATCATGCACAATGGTTACATTCCTGCCAAGCCGTTCTGCAATATTGCGAAAAAAACACCTTCTCGTAGCCCTATTACACGACCTCGTTCAAACTCCGTGAGCTGTTAATAATGGCTTCTTCGTCTTCTTAAAGGCATTCTTGACTAACATCAACACTACGTCGAATCTCAACGATAACTAACGCTCACGAACGTTACAGAGCGTATTTACAGCAAACCTGTTTTGCATGTTCCGATGGGCGCTACTAGCGCCACACGTATGCGCCGAGCGCGAAATTGGCATAGACGTCATCTTACAGATGTACTCTCACCGCCTACCAACTGTCGTTTATCTAACACAACCCCTTCTTGGTGTTGGGATTTTTTTCCGTTAGTGTATATTTTCCGTTCGGTCAGGATATACCATCGGTATAGCTTACACACCCCCGACTTTTCTTTCTTACCGTTTCTCTCCTTTCATCTTCATATTATATGTTATAACGGGGTCGGGGACTTCATTGATATTAATATGTTGTATTTGCGGAATAAATTATTTAACCAATATGTAAAGCCTAGGGCATACATTAAGTGCCAGAAAAACTGGTACACCATTCTAATACTTGGTAGGTCCCCAACGGGAGCTCATGGCTGCAGAAATACGACGGAGCATGGACTCCACTAGCTTCTGGAAATATGCTGTAGGGAATGCACACCATACCTCTTGCACTGCGTTTTACTATTCGGGTGTATTCCTAGGTCACGGATTCCTGTGTTCAATAGCGCGTTGCATGGCGCCTCAAATGTGTTCTATCACGTTCATATCTGGGAACTTGGACTCAGATGAATCCTCCTCTAACTATAATTTGGCGTCCCGACACCTGTGTGGAGGTGCATTGTCTGTTGAAACAGGCCCAACCCATCTGCATGAATACAGGACATGAATGGGTGTACCCTGTCAGAAAGGATGGGCACAGAGCATTGGCCGGTCACAGCCGTTTCTAGATGTACCAGGGGTCCCAGTGAAGTCCAGCTAAACGCACCCCATACCATTACGACCCCTTTCCCCCACCACCACCAGCCGGTACAGTTCCCTGTTGACAGGCGGGATCCATGGCTTCATCGGGTTTGCACCACACACGAATCCTTCCATCTGCCGATACAGTTGGAAACGCGATTCGTCAGACCAGGCGACTTGTTTCCAGTCATCAAGTGTCCAATGGCGGTGTTGCAGTGCCCATGGCAGGCGCATAGCTTTGATTCGGGCACCCATCAAGGGGACTCCAGTTGGGCGTCGGCTCCCAAAGCCCATATCGTGCAGGGTACGTTGTACAGTCCGGACGCTTATGCTTGTTGAGGCTATAGCATTGAATTCCGATGCTACCTGCGAGAATGTTGCACGCCTATCGCATGAAACGATTCTCTACAGCCGACGATGGTAACGTTCACCCAATGTCTTTTTACGGCCACACTGGTATCGTAGGCTGAAGGTTTTGCCGGAATTCTTGTAGTCACGGCACACCCTTGCAATGGTCGTCCGTGAAAATCCCAACTTCGTTTCTACCTTCGAAACACTATGGCCCATCTCACGAGCGCCAACCATGACACCGTGTTATAAATCGCTTAAATCGTTATTACTTGTCATTCTCATGCCGAAAACAGCTCTGACAGCTGGCAGGGATGTCTATCGTTTTATATACGCACTGCCGGACGCAAATGATTACGCGCATAGGTGACGTTGCTACGTACACTGCTGGCCACACCAAAATGCAACACCAAGAAGGAAGCATCCGATTGGCCTGAAATTCGCAGCATGCGTCGCCCGCGAGAGGTCATGCAAACGATTAGCATTGCAGAGCATATGCAAATCATGTGCGCCCGGCACGCCACTGAGAAACACTGTAAGAAGGGTACACAGAAGGCGGGTACACAAAAGGCGGGGTTTAAGTAGTGGAAGTGTGTTGTGCTGCCGCATCTGTTAGTGGAGAGCTTAATGATGCCTCGTCGCAGAATACGGTAGTCATTCCAGCACGTTTCGGAGTTCGACAGAGGACGAATAGTGGATTATCGCGACAGCGGTTTATCCTACCGAGACATCGGCGCCCGTGTGGAAGGACATCCAGTCACAGTGAGGCAAGTATGGATTCGGTGGGTGTTGGAGGGACGAACGGACCGACGTGAGCAATTGCCACAGCCGCGGCACACCACCGTACGAGAGCTCCGGCATGTTGTGCGGCGGGCATTGACGGCTCGCACCGCCATATCACGAACGTTAGCTCAGGAATTAGGGTGTGTTGCGCTACAACCTGTGTCAGCACGTACTGTTCGACGTCGTCTTCAGGATCGGGGACTTGTTGCACTGCGCCCGTTGCTCCGATTACCATTGACGTTACACCAGCAGCGAGTGTGGCGGCAGTGGGCCGTTGAACGCCGCACCTGGACTAGGGAATGGCACGACATTGTCTTCTCCGACGAATCCCGCTTCTGCCTGCAACACCACGATGGTCGGATCCGCGTGTGGCGGCACCGCGGCGAGAGACTGTATGGCGCCTAAATTATGCATCGCCATACTGGTCCGTCGCCTGGCGTTATAGTTTGGGGCGCAATTGGATATTACACCCGCACCCATCTGGTACGCATCGCCGATACACTCAACAGCCACCGCTACATCTCTGACGTTTTGGAGCCTGTAGTCCTCCCTTACTTGCATGACCTGCCAGCGGCCACGTTTCAACAGGAAAATGTGCACCCGCACGTGGCACCCATCGTGCAATAATTCTTCACGTCATACCAGGTGTCACTAATGTCGTGGCCCGCATGTTCGCCCGATATGTCGCCCATCGAAGACTTCTGGACGCTGATCGGCAACCGTGTAGCCCAGCAAACACCACCCGCTACTACGCCTGATGAACTGTGGCAACGTGTGGAAGCAGCCTGTACGGACATACCCCAAACCCACATCCAAAGCCTCTTTCGTTCGACGCCGCTGCGTGTAGCGGCCGTTATTGCCAGCCATGGGGGCCACACGAACTATTGATGTCTGCGTGTTCCGCAAGTCGCATGGGCCTATGAGCTCAATCGTTTCATCTTTGTATCTGTTGTTATGAGTCCAGTAAATCTGGCTTTGCTATCTCGTGTCCTTCTTGGTGTTGCATTTTGGGTGGACAGCAGTGTTTTTTGCGTCAGCTCGTTTGTACCAGTTTTACTGGCACTTCAGTGTATGTGATGGGTCCTGCGTATTTCATCGTATTACTAGGTGGTTTTGTTATTGCTGACATTATACGATTTCTTCCTATTCTATGTATTATGTCTATGTCATCCTTCTAAAATCCAGCCTTTAGTTATTTTTGCTATAAATATTATAAATTTCCTTATTATTTAAGTAGTCGGGTTTGCATATGTTATATGCTTTATTGAACCATGCTCTAAACGCAGAAAGTTTGTACTCTTTTGGGCAGTGAGAATCAGAATGGATAAGGTTCGGTACTCGTGATGTTTTATAAAAAACGTCAAAATAAGAGCTGGATATTTTATTTCTTCTAAGCGCGGCGTCAATTAAATTCAATGTCTCGTCCACTTCAAGCACCATGGTGAGCTTTATCGTATTATGTAGGTTGTTTATCTTAGAAGGATTAAAATAATTGCCCCTTATAAAGTTTTTATTTAACCCTTCCTCTCGAAATGTCCCGTATGTGACTCCATGACAGTACTTACTTTCAATAAACAAAGATTAAAAATTACGCCATATGGAATTAATGATGGTACATTCCGATGATCTTGTTCAGGTTAAAAATATTTACTTCGGGAATTTAATTCCAGGAAAAAACGGTCAATCGACCAAAGGATTTGTCTTCCCAAGAAATGAAATTCTTACTCGCTCTTTAAGCAACCACTCTAATAAAAAATACTAGAATAAGATATCTTTTTATGCAAAAGAAATACTTATAAATACTTTAAACATCATTTTTTATAAAGAAATTCACTGAGGATAGGTTAAATTTAACTAAGCTAATGTGCAATATTATCATTAGTTAAAGCATAACAAGAACATAGAAACTCAAGCTTCCCCAGAAATGATCCAGACAATGAGAATTTCTCTTTCACTGAATCCGAGTAAAATTTTGGAAATTAAAAATAAAGTATTGTACACCTACACTTTCTCAGCTGTTGATTTTAGGAAAAAAAAACTATTTGTCCTTCCTTACTTTTAATGAAATTTTGAGCTCAACCTTTTTAGAAAAAAATAACGGTTTTAGTGTACCGCAGTTGTCCCATTCTTGAAATATCCAAATGACTCCAAATAAATTCTAGTGTTTTACGGACTTTGTGTCCTATACTTAAGCAACCGTAAACACTTTTATTACGTACAACTACACATTTTCAACAAATGCTTCACCTGTGCTTATTTCTAGCGATTGTCATAAAATGAAGGTGCTTGTAAAAGCGTGGTTATAAAACAATATATTTTGATGTCTCTTATTTAGTGCCAGCTTTGTTACTGATATATCAAGATTTTCAGATTGAAGTCTTCTATTTGGGAAATTATGTCGTACAACAGAATGCAATTGTAGAGTTCTTTACTATTTAAAACATATGTAGCCTTGAGAACACTGCTTAAGATTTTCCTCTTCTTATTTACTACCTCGAAGTGAAACAAAGTCACTCAAATAAAACTCAAGACTGATTTACTTACACTTCTTTTATTTCAGCTGCACTTCACTCAAACATTGCTCCAATAATATAATAAACACTTAGTCGAATTAACGTTAAGTAGTAAACGGCCAACTTGATTAACTTCAACACGAAATATATTGCATAAAAACACAACTTGAATACGCAGTCTTCAAGAAAACACAGTTTCAGGCTAGTACAGCTTTTACCACCACACTTAAGTAAGTATACTTAAGTGTGAAGAACGGAAGGATGGGCATTGCCGACATCATGATCTCGGCAATGCCAATATCGGGCGAACAACAGCAAGACGATATTGTATATATCGGCAATGCTAATATCGGGGCGATATTGGCTGAAGAACGGCAAGACAATGTTAGATTATATGAAATGCCGATATCGGCTGAAGAACGACAACACAATGTCGGATATATCTGAAATGCCAATATCGGGCCGATATCGGCTGAAGAAGGGCAAGACAATGTCGGATATATCTGAAATACCAAAATCGGGCCGATATTGGCTGAAGAAAGGCAAGACTATGTCGGATATATCTAAAATGCCGATATCGGCTGAAGAATGACAAGACAATGTCGGATATATCTGAAATGCCGATATCGGCTGAAGAACGGCAAGACAATGAAGGATATATCTGAAATGCCAAAATCGGGCAGATATCGGCTGAAGAACGGCAAGACAATGTCGGATATGTCGACAATGCTGACATCGGTCCGATATCGGCTATGTAGACTGATATTAACGACATTCGGCCGACATAACCAATATCGACCCGAAATCTATCCGATATTCCCTGCTACTTGGGTACATCCATTTTTAGGTTGAAAATTACAGTGTGAGTCAAAAGTCGCAGTACACCTTTTTGTTTAAGAAATGGGAGAGAAAATGAAATATATGAATACCCCAGCAAAAAATAAGTTAGAGGTCCTACCTTTTAGGCTATTTTCGGAAAATGGCAGCCATCGTGAAATCCGCCATATTGCATCAAGTTAAAAATTTTCAAATGTAAGGGAGTCATCCTGCATATCAGACAAGAAAAGAATTTTCTCTGAAACTGATTGGCGTAATCAGATTTGGCATATGTGTTTTGGTTCACAAGTTACCAACACAGAAATTCGAAATAACTACTGTTTGTTGCAGGTTACTGAAGATGACATTGACGAAAGAGGAGAAGAGTGAGGTGATCCTAATGTCCGGGGAACGCAGCTACCATATCATAGCCGCAGACTTCAACAACCTACATTTAGAAAGACCACCAATTTCGCACAGCACCGTCGCATACCTAATTTCCAAATTCCAACAAACTGGGACTGCGGATGACAAGCCATGTAGTGGTTGGCTGAAAACTGCTACCGAAGAGGAAACCTCAACAATGGTCTCTGTATCCTTTGCAAAGAGTCCAAAACGTACCACACGACGTCTCGCAGCAGAATGTGGTATCAAACAGTTAGCCATTGTACGAATTCTTCACACCGTTCACTGGTATCCGTTCAAGATCCGGATGCAGCAGCAATTATCAGAGGATGACCCTGATAGACGTGTCGAGTTCTGCACTTGGGTTTTAGACCAATATCAACCGGATCCCTCATTCGCACAGGGCATTGTATTCAGTGACGAGGCAAATTTGTATGTCAGTGGTGACGTTACCTGTCAGAATTACAGGTACTGGAATGGCAGTAACCCCCACTGGACAGAACCATCCAAAGTCGTTGGTAATGTAAAGGTTATGGTGTGGTGTGCACCCGTGTAATCGGACACATTTTCTTCGACAACAACCTAAATTCTCAGCGATACCTGGAAATGCTACAGCAAACAGTGTTCTATCCTCTTCTGAATGAAGATGGCAGTTTCCTCTGTTATTTCCAACACGATGGTGCTCCACTACACTACGGAGAAACTGTCCGTCAATAGTTAGATGTTCAATTCCCTGGACACTGGATTGGTTGGCCGGCGTGGTCCTGTGGAATCTCCACCCATCTCCCTCGACCTCACCCCACTAGACTTTTATCTGTGAGGTAATCTGAAACACCTGGTGAATGCTGAGACAATCCGCGACAAACACCAACTTTCACAACGCATCCTGGAGGACTGTAACCGCATTTCTCCCGATATTCTCATGCGGGTGCAAAACGACTGGATCAAGCACTTTCAGCAATGTGTTGAGCCAGCAACAGGGGCAACGCCTTGAGCACATCAAATAGCTGCGCATCACATGGTACTTTACAGGTTGTTATTTCAACTTCCTGTGTTGATAACTTGTAAACCACAACACATGCGTCAAATCTCGAATTCGGCAATCAAACTACTGAGGAAATTCTGGTTTTGTTTGATATGCAAAACGATCCCTTTACCATACGAAAATTTTTACCTTGATCCAGTATGGCGGGTTTCAAGATGGCATCCATGTTCCGGAAATTGCCTAAAAGATAGGCCCCCTCACGAATTCTTTGCTAGGGAATTCAGATATTTCACCCTCCTGTTTCTGAAATACAAGGATGTCCTGCGAATTTTAACTCACCATGTAAAAAGTGCCGTAAAGTAGAGATCAGTGGCTTTCAACCTGACAGATTGATTCGTTTCCATCTTAACAACAAGTCAGTTCGTGATATTTCTGCCCTGATGCTGTGATTTTGTCGCACCACCAGTTTTAGCATCTGGCGGTCCCTCTCCGTCATTGTGTGGCTATCTTTGTGAAGCAGAAACTTTTAGGGGTAACAACAGAGCCATCGCGAGATGGTAGGCCACGCAAAATGACGGAACGAGACCGTCCGGTTCTGAAGTTAGTAACGCTACAAAATCGCATGTCCTCGGTTAGCAACAACCCGGAGTCCCACAACGACTCTGGAAGAAATGCCAGTACCATAAGATTTCATCGACTGCTTCATGGAAAGTGTTTCCATGGCACAGCAGTCGTACATGAGACCAGCATCAACATGAAAAATACCAGACTTCGGTTGGAGTGGTGAAAAACTAAAGGTCAGCGGATTCCGAAACTGTGTGACCTATACTGTAGTGTAAATTGTTAGTTCGTTCACTTTTAGCACTTCAACGTTACGTTTTCTCAGTCACTGAATGTTATGTTGGCAGGAATCTTGAGGTTAAAGGTGAATGACGTGTACGTACACTCGTTGTCATAAAAATCCGCGCACCAAGAAGGAGGCGTCGGATTGAAATGAGATTTGAGTAGTGAGATGGTACATACCAAGGATAGAAATGATTACAATATCACAGCAGCAGTAGGACGATTTCCCGCGGACATACGGTGCACATTCCGGATATCGTTAGTACCGCGTCGGACCGTCTCGTGCTCGGACACATGCGGCGATACGGTCCGGCATGGAGTCTAGGAGACGCCGTATGTTATCCTGGGACAGATTAGCACATACTTCTTGCAACTGACGCTCTAAATCCCGAACACTCAAACACTTGGACATACATCTGGTCCCACACGTGCTCTATCGGTTAGAGATCAGGCGATCTGGCAGTCAATACACGTAGAAGTGTACCTGCTACAAAAAATGCTGGAAGGGAAACCCTCCTGTGTGTAGACATGCATCCACGTGTCTGAACATGTTCTCAATTGCACGTGACAGGTCCAACGAAAAACTGTTGTTGATTACTGCGGTGATGGCTTCCTGTAGTTCCAGCAGGGAATGGGAATTGTTTCTCGAAACAGAGTTTTTCATTAAACCCCACAGAAAATAATATGGAGGCGTGAGATCGGGCAAACGTTGTGACTATATGCCTTTGGAGATGATCCTGTTTCGGAACACATCGGTCAACAACGCCATGGAAACATGAGCTGTATGGAATGTAGCGGAATCCTGCTGGAAGCAGCCACTAACAGTTTCCCCTTCGGTTAAATGCCCGATGAATGGGTGCAGGATATTTTCACAAGACTTTGCCGCGTTTATGGTCCCCTCGAAGAATATGGGTGAGGTGAGAGCACATATTTTTTCGTGACGGAATCGAAACCGCGCCCCTCATTCCGAAGTAAGCTGCTCTCCCAACTAAGTTACACGGACGTTATGTGTCGCTGAATATTTGTCGTCTTGACACGTGTTTCTCCTCTGTATAGTACGTTACATCGTCTCCCTCTTAATTTTTTTCTCTAAGCGAAGAACAAACTTTCACTAATTCTAGACGACATGTGGAACAAACATCACACAATTTTCGAAGAAACCGACGGCAAGTACATTCATTTTTACGTTCGGGCGCCAATGTGAAAAAGCACAAACTTGTCCGCGACGGAGATCGAAGTCGCGCCCCAGATTAAAGTCGCGCCCCCTCACGCCGAAGTAAGTTGCTCTCCCAACTAAGCTACACTGACGGAATGTATCGCTGGAGATTTGTCGTCTTGACACGTGCTTCACCTCTGTAATACGTCATAGACCAATTATGCGTCTTCGAGACATCTCACTTCACACACCAATCTCCTGATCATGTAATAGCACTTTGTGTAACTGATGCGGATTATTGGGAGACCACGTGCGACTGTATTGGCTGTTCATACATCACGATAAGTGGAACAGCCCCTCATCGGGTTAAAACGTGACGTCCAGAATATCTTCTCCGTTTTCATTAATGAAGTGCTTGAACCATCTGCGATATTCCACACCCTTGTCGTAGTCTGTGTGTTCCACTTCATGCATTGTTCTGATTTTGTACGGGAATAGCTGTAATCGCGTCTTCAGTGCCCTACGGGTGAAGTTGTGCGACACACCTGCATGCTGTGCTAATTTTCGAACCGATTTCTTTGGACTTTTAGTAATGCGATCGGAAATATCTTTCACCTTTTCCTCTGTTAACAATCGCAGCCTGCCGCTTCTCGGAGCATCTCTCACTGAGCCGATTTAACGAAAATTTCTATTAACCGTCTCACATTGAGATTAGGTGCTTCAGTATCGTGAAATTATTCTATGCACTTGCGTTTCGCTTTCTCCTTATATTCACCTTCACTACGGAATACATTTTCAATCAGAAACACTCGACCCTCAAGGAACAACACCATGTTTAAACTGCCACTGTGATGCCTCACTACTGACTGATTCAATCACGTCAAGAGGCAGGGTCGTTCAAGGTCAGATGACATTATGCGTGTCACCCCGCCCCAAAAAGACGAACACTCTCTATTCACAATATTGCACGCACGTGCTCGGTAATTACATTTTGTAGATTTCTTATTATTATTTCTTATCACAGTAGGTCAGGTGCACAGGGACTTTTGGCTCACCTTGTATTTTTGCTCCTCCCCGTATGTTTCTACGTGTAACTCACATTTTTTGTTTGCTCTCCTGCAGGTAATTTAACCAAGTTACCATTCGCTAAGCTTTATTTCGAAGAATTTAAAATCTTGCGAACACAATGAAACCTTAACCGACTTTATTCCCAAGAAATGAAATTTGTATTTGCTGAGCTCACTGCATGCGAGATGAGGACGCTATTGTTTGCATGAGATCTCTTGGACGCGTGCATGCGCTCGTGCATGTACACCGACAGCAAACACACGGCTGGGCGATAAGGTTTTTCTAGGTAAACGTAAGTAGCGTTGGCCACTGTTTTCCTTTTATTTTTCTTCTTTTGAGGCCTATCTTCGAATGTAACCAACGGGCAGCAGGACATTCTATGCTCAGTTGTCCATAACGTCGCATTCTTCTGTCAGGATGCACTACTTCATCAAAATCTTATTTGGATCTGCGGACCTGGCAACGCAATCTTCTTCAGCAGCAGCCGACCATCCGCTCCCAGGCAACTGCCTGTGATGGATGTTCCGTCCTCATCATTCTTTTCTCTCCCTCTATATTTGGTCTTTCTCTGCTCCGGAGAGAAAATCAACCTTGGAGCATCTTCAGAAAGGAAGAAAAAGAGGAAGGAGGGGGAAAAAAAGAAAATATGTTGGCATTTACTCTTATTTCTCTCATAGGAAAGTTATTGCCTGAAAGTAATGGTCGCTACATTCAGAATGGGATTTCTATGGCGATGATTTGTTCCTATGCATAAACACGGAGAGATGCCCGCGTTGTGAAACTTTGAAATATCTTAGGAACACCAGATGAAAAAGAAAGAATATTTGCAATACCTACGAGAATTTCTCGCTTCATTATAACAGCCGCATTTGCCACATTGCATTCCATTCTTCCGACTGAATTTCCTTTATCACCTTACATGGGAATTCGAAATGGAGAATGAAGTGTTAGATATTGTTAATAACAATAGGAGCATATCAACCAAAAACTTAATAAGCACTCATTTACAATGCGTACCTCATAAAGCAGTTTCGAGAAAGATTTATGGCGATGAAGACCTTTGCTTGGCACACTGAAGATAAATGGAAAAATAAAAATTAACCACACTGAAGATAAAATGAGAGTGTGTATTTTCAACATTTTAGGGCACACTGAAGTTGTAATGTACTGCTAAGGTAAAGCACAAGTCAAAAGCGCGAAGTTGTAGCGATAAGGCTTGCCGACGTAGTTCAGTTGGGAGTATATATCGCTCCGGAGTAGCAGGACGTGGCGTGTTCGAATTCCACCACCGGCAGAGAAGTGCTCGTTCGCTGTATTAGCTCCCGAGAGTAAAATGAATCCCCTGTTCGTAAGGTTCGTAAACAAAGTCGTAATAGTTCTTTTATACATTAACAGGGAGTAATCAAAGGTTTGAAAAAAATGTGTGATGATCCTCCCACACAGCGTCTCGAATTGATAAGAATTCCTTCTACGATGAGCAGCTTTTTCAAGCATGAATTTTCTGTGTACTCGGAACTTGCTATTTAGTGCTCTCGCCTTTCTCACGAGAGAATATACACTGCCTGACAGAGAAAATGCCAAGCAGCCCGTGAGGCAATCAGTCGAGACGTTGCCACGGCCGCGAAAGGGAGAGGCTCTGCTGTAACCGTGTCTGGAGAAAGGACAAGGGGTACTAATGCCGTTAAGACGCCGTCGTACGCGATGTCGTCAAACGGACGAGTTCACGAGAGGCGTCATCATATGCCCTAGTACCTCCGGATGTTTTTGCGTCGTATTGCGAAAGAAACGCAAAGTGATGCCACAAACGTCGGTCATATTTGTAGACAGTGATCCCAGGAAGGATCTGTTCAACGTCGTAGGGGAACTGAAGCACGGATAGGGACGTCCGAACGCACCGCTCTTCGCATCCGACGTCATGCGGTAGCGGACCTACAGTCCACGACTGGCGACATTTTACGGAGTGTACGTGGAGGCTTGCATGTTCCGATATCGACGCGGACAGTTTCGCGCCAGTTGGCTGCGTCTGGTTTGCTGTCCAGCCGTCCGTTAGCAAGGCTGCCCTTAACAGCGAGCCATCGTTGCCACCGCTCGGCGTGGTGTCACTCCAGAGCTGCGTGGGGTGCCGAATGTAACAGTGTGGTGTTCAGCGACGAATCGCGGTTCTGCCTCACCACGGATGATCGCCGTGTGAGAGTCTGGAGGCGACGCTCGGATTCCTCCGCCATTGTGGAGTGCCACACGGCCCGGCAACGTGGAGTCATGGTGTAGGGTGCTATCAGCGCCAACAGCCGTTCACCGTTGGTACGCATTACGGGCACATTGACGGCACGCCGCTATGTTGATGAGGTGCTGCAGCCCGTGGCACTACCGTACCTGTAGGGCATCTAAAAATCTCAAAAGGATAACGCCCGGTCGAGAGTCACTCGGATCAGCCTGAATGCTTTACATGGTGTGCGGGTGTTTTCGCGGCCAGCACGATCCACCGACCAATATCCCATCCAGCATCTGTGGGACGTGATTTGACGTCCGTTGACTACCCTCCCACCCCAGCAAAACGAAGATAAACTGTTTACTCGGATCAACACCATATGATCCACCATATCCCAGTACTCTTTTCGGACTCTCATTGCCTCGATTCCACGTCGGATTCAACGCTGTGTTTCCAAAAATGAGGGCCACACTCCTTACTGATCATCCTGTACATTCGGCCCATCTTGCTCTACATTGATTCACGGATGGATCCGTGTAGTTCGTTTGTCCTCTCTTTCTTCCCTGGAGCCAAATCTTAGAGTTTATTTTTGCGTTCGTGCGTCAACGTGAAAACAGAAATTTGATCTGTGATGGAGATCGAACAGTGTCTCCTTGCACCGGAGTGAGTTTCTATAACCGACTAAGCTACACCGACGGAATGTATGGTTGCAGGTTTGTCGTCTTCACACGTGCTTCACCTCTGTAGTGCCGCTGATGATGCAACACCCAAAAATTCCGGCATTCGGCTATCCTATGGACGAAAACAGCTGATGGGTCAGACGGGGAAGAGGAATGATTTAATGTCTCTCTTCACCCTTCTAACCGAAATATTTATCTACAGGGTCACGGATTCTGGAAATCTTTTGGGTGCCACACCGTTCATGGTACATCCTTGCTAAAGGTGTGAGTGAAAATCCGAGGACGGTCGTTTGGGAGACACTCGAACGGCACGTCTGGCGTCAAATATCATGCAAGATCCGATCAGAGCACTCAATTTACCTACTGGGTTCTTCAACCGAACGTCAGTTAATACTCAACGAGGTGGTCAGCTAGATATACACCGCCCAACGCCCTCACGTTCCGTTTTACGTGTCAAAGCCAGACATACGACCAGCGCTAGTGCAATTAATAAACTTGCATCTCAGTATACGTACTGACGCTGTGCTCGTTGATTTATGATTTACGGTACTGCTGTATATGGTATGTGAGCATTAACCCGTTAATTGATGGAATGAATTAACTTGGGGTTCGCAAAATGGTTTGATATACTTTATACTGAAAAAAAAATGACCGGACACACGTTCAAAAGCAAATGAACGGATCCGCTGCTTTGTTAAGATACGAGGTACAGCTGCAAACGTTATAAAAACAAGCCTGCAGCTGACCACGATCACATGGCACTGTGAGGTTGAGTGAAAATGTCGCGGCGGGAGAGAACTGACTTTGAGAAAGGAAACATTGTTGGGTGTTACATTAGTGAGTTGCCCATAAGAGAAACCGAGAGGCGTTTAAACATTCCCAAGTCAACTGTTTTGGATGTACTGAATAAGTGGAAGACACATGGCGTGCATGAAGCAGCAAAACGTACCGGCAGACCAAAGAAAATCAGTGATAGAGGAGGTCGAAGCCTCAGGAGAGTCGTTACAGCTAATTGACGGAGTACTGCACAATACCTCAGTGTACTGGTGAGTAAAAATTCTGGAACCTCGGTATGTACACGTACCATTCGCAGAAAAGTTCATTCCATGGGTTACCGTGGTCGTGTGGCTGCTCATGTGGCTTTCATCGCCACTCGGAATGCTACTCGCCGTTTAGCATGTTGTAAAGAACATTTATCGTGGACCGTAGATCAATGGAAACGGGTCTTATGGACTGATGAATCCAGATACACAATACATCAGTCTGATGGCCGTGTGTGGGTATGGCAGCAACTGGGGGAACGCTATTCAGCAAAGTGTACTGTTCTTGCGGCCAAGTTTGGAGCTGGCAGTATACTCGTATGGGGGTATTTTTCGTGGTATGGTCCCGGCCGATTGGTTATCATGGACAAACCTGTTAACCAGCACGTCTACCTCGATATTCTGAAAAATTATGCCCTACCAAATCTGTGGCTATTCGATGGAACCGAGTCTTGTTGTTACCATACCAGCAGGATAATGCACCGATCCATAAAGCAAGGACTGTTACTGCGTGGTTTGACGATAATTCCGTATCGTTTGTGGTCTGGCCAGCACATAGCCCTGATCTTAATCCCAAAGAGCACCTATGGGATGAATTAGAGAGCCGCATAAGAAGTTTGGAACCAACATCTACTAGTAAGCAACACTTAGGGGCAGGCAGCATTATGTAATAAATTGAAGAGAATACCTATCGCTGTGTTCCAAAACCTTGTCGAAAGCATGCATTGAAGGGTCAGTGCATGCATTAAGGCCAAAGGTGAACCGACACCGTACTAATGTATGTCAGTAAATGCTATGTTGTGTTTCTCTTCTAGGTGTCCGGTGACTTTTGCCAATATAGTGTGTATTTGAACGGATATATACGCTGTGTAAGCGGTGGCCCAAATGCTTCTGGAACGACTGAATCTGCGCATCAGAAAACGTTGCTTTCTCCCGTTAGCTTTTTTATTCAAAGCGGTCATTTCAGGGATGATTTAGACTAATATTTTTGGACTAATTACCTGCTAAAAGGGATCTAACAATGGCTGCGAACGTAAGAAAGGAGAGCAAGAGAGAGAGACTTGTTTTTTGCTTGTTTCTACCTAGTGGTATGATGTGCACGTCAGGGGGACTAGAAATTTCGCATAATGATTTTAGTCTGGAAGCATAGAATAAACAAGGAAGCGCTTGTCACCCTTGACAGTTTTATTGTCAGTACAGCGCAGATGAGATTTGAAAATTAATTGCATTTTGCAGTGGCTTACGTTAAACCAATCGCTATGGGAGCAATTTTGCACTGGGAGGGCAGAAAAGTTTGGGCACCATTTGGTTCAGACACATCGGCCGCTTAAAGTGTTTATTTTGAGCACTTACTAGGGTAAAACCTAAAATGATAGGCAGTTCCGTATGGCACTTAACTGGATATTCCAACATTTACGAAGATTTTAATATTACCACTCCAGGGTGTTGCGATCTTTGAAGTGTAACAGCACTTCTATAGCTTTATGTTTGTATAAATTAAGTTGTATTAAATACTTTTGCAGCATACTATACTGTGCAAATTAATTGGGACAGAGTAAAAAAACACTCTTTTTTCCAAAGCTATGCCTTTATATCATTCTATGCCTTGATATACACTTATAAATACCTGTATTAGTGTGAAGTATGTCCTCCTTTAGCAGAAATGACTTCTTGAATTCGTTTTGGCATTGACTCCACTAATTGAGTGCACATATTTCTGACTTCATAATCGTGGAATCACACTTTTATAGCATTCGTTATCATGCGTTTTTGGTTGTGCAGTCCATTTTACCTAAACGTCTTTTCAAAATATTCCACAAGTTTTCTATGGGTGAATTTCCAGTCCAATCAAGTAAATGAATTTGATTTTCCAGCATGAAATTCTTGACCAATTTCGAATTGTGACATGGGGTCAAGTCATGTTGAAATATCTCGTCAAAAGTTTACAAGAATGGAATAATCCTACGTTGTAATATTTCTGCGTACTTGGCTGAATTCATCATTCCTTGAACAGGAACTAAGCTTCCAGTGCCATTTGATGTAAGAAAAACCCAAAACATCTGTTTCAGAGGGTGTTTTACAGTTTGTTTGACATGCTCAGGTCTTAAGGGTTCACAGTTGCTTCGTCTAACGATATTTGCCTGGTAACCCTGCACAAATAAATGAGTTTCATCACAGAAAATTACCTTTTTCCAGTCGTCAGCAGTCCATGTTTCATATTTTTTGGCCCATGGTAAACGTTTTATCTTCATTTTTGCATTAAAATATTGTTTTTTCGTTGGTCGTCTAGCCTTACGGCCAACTTCCAGAAGCCTACGGTCTACAGTTGAATCACTAACATCACAACCACTAGCCAAAAAATCTCGTTGAAGGTTGGTGCTTGTTGTGTTTTTTGGATTCATTTTTCTATTTCTGATTAGATATTTATCGGTTCGTGGAGTTGTTTTTCGTTTTCTTCCACATTTACCTCTCCTTTTTGGAGACGATGATCCAGATGCATTGTATCACGTAAGCAGTCTTGATACACTTGATTTGCCTACACCAACTGCAGAAGCGATATATCTCACTGTCATAGAAGTGTGATCCTTCAGAGCAATTATTTTTGTACGCTTCCTTGGAGAAATATCCATTTTTCAATACACGAAAGCAACAGGTACTCACAGAGAGCAAAAACTAACATCCACCTGTCACAGACGAAAGCTCACAACTGAACCTGAAGTGCCTATTTTCTGTTTAAAACCGGTGAAACCACATTCTTACTAACAAGTTCTAACAGTCACACCACCTCACAGCTGATAAAAACGGTTTACGTGGGTTTCCGATATCAACTGGCGATCACATTACAATTCTGAGAATAAAATAGCTTGTCCCAATTAATTTGCGCGGTATAGTAAAATTCTGCGTACCGTATGATTTTGAATGTATAAATGTGTTTGAGTGCATCTGCGTCTTTTACGTTGAAAAACTTTAAGAAATCAGCTGAAACTCTTGTGTAACAAAATTTGTTTAAAATATTTTCCAGAGGCAGAGCGGAAAGAATGTATCCTTTTGAACACCGCGTGTCGTAAAGAATTGCTATCATATATACATCTACCTAGATACGTGTATTCAGCATCCTTGTTCAGATTCATGGTTTAGATTTCCAGTAATGGAACACATAAATCTCTTTCATCCATCTGTAAAAGAAAATGCAAAGAACATTTTTTTACTTTCTGCCGTTTTCCAGATTACTGTCCATCGAGCTCTCTTGAAAGAGATAGAAAAGGATCTTCGAGTTCATTGCGTCTATGACAACGACACGCAATAGTGGATGCTTTCTGCGACATGTACGAGCAACATGAATCCATAAAGTGAATCTGCTTATTCAAAACATTTAAAATATGGCTGACGTTGACACAGCTGAATAAATTTAAAGAAACGTGGACTTTACCCTATACAATACCAGCCAGTGAATTAGAAAAATTTAAAGAAACGTGGACTCGGCCAGGGAATTAGAAACAATAAAAGAAACGTGAACTTACTGCCAGTGAATTAGAAAAATTTAAAGAAACGTGGACTTAACCCTATACACTACCGGCCAGTGAATTAGAAAAATTTAAAGAAACGTGGACTTAACCCTATACACTACCGGCCAGTGAATTAGAGAAATTTAAAGAAACGTGGACTTAACCCTATACACTACCGGCTAGTGAATTACAAAAATTTGAGGAAACGTGAACTTAACCCTATACACTACAGGCCAGTGAATTAGAAAAATTTAAAGAAACGTGGACTTACTGCAAGTGAATTAGAAAAATTTAAAGAAACGTGGACTTAACCCTATACACTACCGGCCAGTGAATTAGAAAAATTTAAAGAAACGTGGACTTAACCCTATACACTACCGGCCAGTGAATTAGAGAAATTTAAAGAAACGTGGACTTAACCCTATACACTACCGGCTAGTGAATTACAAAAATTTGAGGAAACGTGAACTTAACCCTATACACTACCGGCCAGTGAACTAGAACAATTCAAAGAAACGTGGACTTAACCCTATACACTACCGGCCAGTGAATTAGAAAAATTTAAAGAAACGTGGACTTAACCCTATACACTACCGGCCAGTGAATTAGAGAAATTTAAAGAAACGTGAACTTAACCCTATACACTACCGGCTAGTGAATTACAAAAATTTGAGGAAACGTGAACTTAACCCTATACACTACAGGCCAGTGAATTAGAAAAATTTAAAGAAACGTGGACTTAACCCTATACACTACCGGCCAGTGAACTAGAACAATTTAAAGAAACGTGGACTTAACCCTATACACTACCTGCCAGTGAATTAGAAAAAATTAAAGAAACGTGGACTTAATCCTATACACTACCGGTTAGTAAATTACAAAAATTTAAAGAAACATGGACTTACGGCCAGTGAATTAGAAAAATTTAAAGAATTTTGGACTTACGGCCAGTGAATTATAAAAATTTAAAGAAACGAGGACTTAACCCTATACACTACCGGCCAGTGAATTAGAAACTTTCATTCAATACCGTGTTGGACCTCGTTTATCTCGAATTACTGCTCATATGCTGTAATTCGAGTTAAAAAAATTCTTGCTTAGATTCCACAGGATGTTTTAGTGCTGAACATAACATGCGCTCACCCGACAGTGTTTTAACTGGCTCAGATTTGACATGACTTTGCTCCCGGATCTGGTTTTCCAATATGTCAGATAAATTCTCAAAGGGGTTCATATCCGGGCTTTGTAGTAGCCAGGTAAAATAGGTGAAGCGGCTATCCTGCTCGCTAATTCCATGCTGAACACATCTTGCGACGATAGTGCTACTGTTCAAACTGCCGTTCATGAAACAACCCGTACCTGCTGGGTAAAACGTCAATATTACAGGATGGACTTGTTCAGCAACAATGTTCAGATAATCCTTGGAGGACACCTGACCTTTCAGCGAAATTAGGGATCCCTTTCGTACAACCACAACGTGCTCCACACTATGACACGACCTTCAGGACCTTCTGCTGTGTTTACAAGGCCAACTAAGTGCGTTGCTTCATGAAACATCTGCCAAACACTTTGCCTACCGTCGGTACAGTACAAGGAGTACCCCGACTTGTTGGAACACATGACTTCTTTCCAGACATCCAGTGTCCAGACACGGTGATTTTGACACCACTGCAGATGAACGTTTCGGTTCTTAGCAGAAATCAATGATTTCCATACAGGCATGCGACTGACAATACCGATCGTTTTCAATTCCCTACGCAAAGTTCACTGAGATATTGGTAGGGACTATTATGTTTCGCGTTATTCGTTGGTGTGGTGTTGCTGTAGTATTCATTTAAATCACTAGTTAGATTTGCTGATTCTATGTATTTTCACATATCGTCAACGCACTTCGTAAGATTTTTACCTGATTGTATTGAACATATTAATTGCTGCCACCAGTCCAGAATGATTCTAAGGCCTGGACAACCTTATCATAATCTCATTTTCAGAAGCATGGAGAAGGTACTTGCAGTCGTTGATAGAAGCTGATCCAAATTAAATAACACAACTTTATTTCCATTCCGTATATGATTAATATTTACATTGATGGTGGAAATACACTTGTTGGAGTTGTATATCTCCTGTGCATAAATGGCATCTGGCATCTTGCTTGTTAGAGTTCTGAGATTGAGTTTCCTTTTGTTGTTATAGGAAGATACAATGGCTTTTACATGAGCAAAGACATAGAATTGTTCCAATCACTTCACATTCTAGACAGTGACAATACAGCTACTACACATGAAAACAGGGTGTGAGAGTTATTTCGCCAGCTATCTACTTATTTCAGATTTCTAGGCAGCAGCCTATTACGTCGATAATTATCACGATTAATCCCTGACCGGCAGTTTTTTTTATTGGAGGTTTAACGACCACCGTGAGCAACTCAATGGGATATAAGCAATCGCCCGTCCCTAATTTAGGGTCACTGGTTCCAGGTAAGGGAAAGAGCCATTGCCGTAAGACAAACACAACATCCATGCCTCACCGGGATTCGAACCCGGACCCCTTACGGACGAATGATCAGAGGCCATCGCTTAGACCACTGAGCCACCTGGGCGGCAAACCGCAGTTTGTAAAAATATCCTCCTCTGGCAAATCAACCGCAACTGAGCGCCTAAATTTTAGGTCTCAAATTTCATCCTGAAAACTGACTTGACCTCTTTTCCCCAGTGAAAGATATACGATGAGTCCGGCCAAAATATCATGTTTTGCGTCCCTGAACTTTCTCTGGAACCTTGGGCACTGCACGAAGAATCACAGGCTTGGCATCCAATGCTCTCCGAGTCCTGTCACTATTCCCATGACATAATCCAAATGCCCACTCTGCTCTTGCTATGGCTTCTGTGAATTCCAAATTCCAAATTCTTAGAAAGTCCCAAGCTCTCCCGGATTCTTGCGATCTTGTCGCAACAAAGTCTGCAGTTTTTGTATCCCTCTTTCACTCAATAATGGCGTCCCATTACCCATGTTCAGAGTTTTCTCACTTTACCTTTTTCTGTTTTAGAATTCAGCATTACCACTGATCTTTCTTTCACTATGGGTGAGGTTTTTCTCCTACGCTTTTCTAAATTATACTACATCACTACAGGGACCAGCCTCCATTTAATGTTTAGGTCAATCAGTGCACATTGGAAGTAGTGTCTGTCTGCGCAAGCCTTCCCAGAGACGGCAGCGAAGTGCAGCGACTCGACGTGGCATCGATTCCACTGGTGGCCGGAAGAATTCGGGAGAGATGTTGAACCATGCCGTCTGAGAGACGGCAACCAAATTCTCACAGTTACGCCTTTCCCAGAGACGGCAACCTCGTTTAGGACCGATTGTCGTCGCGCCAGAGTTGCGCCTTTTACAGAGACGGCAACCTCGTTGAGAGACGGCAACCTCACTCTCACAGTTACGCCTTTGCCAGAGACGGCAACCTCGCTTGGGACCGATTGTAGTCGCGCCACAGTTACGCTTTTTACAGAGACGGCAACCTCTTTGAAAGACGGCAACCTCTTTGAAAGACGGCAACCTCACTCTGACCGTTACGCCTGTCCCAGACACGGCAACCTCATTTGGGACCGATTGTCGTCGCGCCACAGTTACGCCTTTTACAGAAACGGCAACCTCATTCTCACAGTTACGCCTTTCCCAGAGACGGCAACCTAGTTTGGGACCGATTGTCGTCGTGCCACAGTTACGCCTTTTACAGAGACGGCAACCTCATTCTCACAGTTACGCCTTCCCCAGAGACGGTAACCTCATTCTCACAGTTACGCTTTTCCCAGAGATGGCAACCTCATTTGGGGCCGATTGTCGGCGCGCCACAGTTACGCCTTTTACAGAGACGGCAACCTCATTCTCACAGTTACGCCTTTCTCAGAGACGGCAACCTCGTTGAGAGACAGCAACCTCCTTCTCACAGTTAAGCCTTTCCCAGAGACGGCAACCTCCTTTGGGACTGATTGTAGTCGCGCCACAGTTACGCTTTTTACAGAGACGGCAACCTCAATCTCACAGTTACGCCTTTGCCAGAGACGGCAACCTCGTTCGGGACCGATTGTTGTCGCGCCACAGTTACGCCTTTTACAGAGAAGGCAACCTCTTTGGGAAACGGCAACCTCATTCTCACAGTTACGCCCTTCCCACAGACGGCAACCTCGTTTAGGACCGATTGTCGTCGCGCCAGAGTTACGCCTTTTACAGAGACGGCAACCTCGTTTAGGACCGATTGTCGTCGCGCCAGAGTTACGCCTTTGCCAGAGACGGCAACCTCGTTGGGGACAGATTGTTGTCGCGCCACAGTTACGCCTTTTACAGAGAAGGCAACCTCTTTGAGAGACGGCAACCTCATTCTCACAGTTACGCCTTTCCCAGAGACGGCAACCTCGTTTAGGACCGATTGCCGTCGCGCCAGAGTTACGCCTTTTACAGAGACGGCAACCTCGTTGAGAGAAGGCAACCTCATTCTCACAGTTACGCCTTTCCTAGAGACGGCAACCTTGTTTGGGACCGATTGTCGTCGCGCCACAGTTTCGCTTTTTACAGAGGCAATGTGGGATTATTTTTCCACTGATTAAATATTTCGCATATCTCACCTTTTGAGAAATCAATCAGCTCTGCTGTTTTCAAAATCGTCACTCTAGCCAGAAAGGCATCCACAAAAAGCCCTTTCTCGAACTCCGAAAGATCCTTCGTTTTTCCCATTTTGATCAACACTTTCGACGACTACTGAGAAAAATCTGTCTTTAATATTTGTGTAGATCACATGGTGACACACGTGACCCCGTATTTTGCATATACGCTGCGTAAGTGGCGTTTGCGTACATCTGCATAAAGGTTTATTATTAAGTGGTTCGTCTGTGTGTGTACGTATGTACACAAAATGGTTACAGTCAACTTACCCTAAATCACGCATAAGCTACTAAGCTACATGAAGTTTACTCAATGAGGTGTGGTCAAGATCACAGAAATAATTCCTCACAAATGCATGAAAGTCATATGCATATCATTGCCAAATTATATTTCTGTTTCTTATAAATGTATCCTTCAAAACACTTGAAAATTACATCGCCGTGGGACGGGAATCGAACACGAATCTCCCGATTTACGTTCGAGAATGATACTGTTACCTTATCTAGGACAACGAAGTTCCAAGCAACTGAATCTATGATGATATACATAGCTTAGATTCCGAATAACTCTCAGCATGTGCTTTAGTCGAAGCGATTCCACTTCCTTCATCATAGGGTCGGCGAACATTTTTGGCCCGTCCCTGTTTATTTGTATGTTCTCTAACATGGCCTCTGATCATTCGTCCAAAGGGGTCCGGGTTTGAATCTCGGTGAGGCATGAATGGTGTGTTTGTCTTACGTCACCAGCTCTCTCCCTTTTCTGGAACCAGTGACCCTAAATTAGGGACGGGTGACTGCTTATAGCCCATTGATTTGCTCACGGTGGTCGTTAAACCTCCAATCAAAAAAATATATAAATTCATATATAATACTAGAGATATACTGTATTTTCCTTTAACAGTGCAAGAATGAGCAATGATCGTCGACGCTGAGATGAAGCCTGATTGCTTTGTCTAGCGTAAATTCCGAAAGTTCTCAGGATTCCAACCTGCATCTGCCTATTTTCAGTTGCTTCGAACTCCGTTGTCTTGCGTGGGAAAACGGCGGCATGTCCCAACGTAAATGGAGAGATACGAGTTCGATTCACGTTCCAGAGTGATCTAATTTTCAGCTTTTCTGAAGAGTGACCACTGTATATGGGAAACTGTAAAATGTACGTGCCGACAAAACCACTCCAAGATCAATCCTTTCTTTCTGTGGTTACTCGCCGTTTTCTGCGACAAAACTACTGAAAAACTGGTCCTCTTTCCCTGCAATCCATTTTATTTCAATACATTTTGGTACGCAGCTGTCAGATAAAGTTAATTGAAACATTCGATAAAGACACTTCAAGTGTTGCTGGAGTGAACTTATTGATTCATTATATGAATGTGCGAAGATATCAAGTAATGGAACAACAGACTGTATCCAACTGGATTACTATTTTAGAGGTATATGCATTATAGTTTTCAAAGAATTCATACATTCCTAGTTCCATAAATAGCTAATTTTTTTGTAACATTCTATCTGCTGTAAGCTTCTCTTGAAAAATAGCGGAAATTTTAATGATGGTCTCGTTTCTCTTTGCAAAAACTACTACTTGAATTAATTCTGACCTTCCATTCTGGTGATTGCTCCGTCCTTAAGATGATTCCTTTGGTCATCAAAGGGAACAACAGAAAGAAATAACTTCCTTTTCTTGGATTCCTCATTCACTACATTAGGCAGGTCCTGAGGAAACAAAAAGTGAAATTTTTGCAGAGCCTTTGTACGGCAGTCTGATTGATCTCAAATGATGGATCCTCTGAGTTTTAAGGATAAAACATAAATATTCTTGACATTTGCCTCACTGTTAAGCCTCCAGGACACCGTCAGTCATGATTTATTACCTTTTCCAGCAATACAGCTTCCAGAGCTCATTCTTCCAGACAGAAGAGTGGGTGGCGCTGAAATCAACTTAGTAGGATGATCTAATATTATTTTTTTAGCTTCAAATTCTATTTGCTCTTTATGTATTGATCAACGTGCTTGGTAAGAACCGATGCTAGAAATGGTTATATTCATTTGGTTTTTTTACTGTTGCAGATCCTTTTTGAAGAAAATTCCACCACTGGGTTTTGATTGCAATCACCCGATTTATCTTACGTGGAGCTTCCTTTTTTTCGCATAGATTTTTTCAATTACCCTGTGTCATGAACTTAAAAACATTAGACTTTTCTGAATTAAGGTAAGAACAGCATTAGTCGAATATCACTAGATGCGGGAGACTTACACCGGGTGCAAGGATAAAGGTGCAACATAAAGCTTCTAACGGTGTTTCAGTATAACAATTTAGAATGTTCTTCAGACCACACCTGATCATATCCCTTCAGAAATATCCACAGCAGAAAAATATTCAGTCTTACTCAATAAGTAAGAACTGTACACCAGTCATACTCTAAATAGTATAACTATACTAATAATCCGAAATTCCTTGGCGTAGAATAGAAATAAAACTTTCCAAGCTTTCGCACATCAACCAGATGGCTTTTTCAAGGAAGGTAGACTGCAAACTGGGAAATAGAACGTTTCAGCAATTTAAACGTGGTGACTTGACTTGACAATAAATGAATAGGCACAAACGCGATAATTCGAAGAAACGAGGTCACGTTGGTTGCGCACGCGGTACCATGGTTAAAAATACAGCATCATTTGAAGAATTGATTCCAAATACGTGGCAACTCCAGGGAGACGCTATCATTGGAAGTCTCTCAGCTGGTAAAGATTTCCAAGGATATGCGAATGGAAGTAGATTTGGGTGTGGAGTATGAAGCTAATTTCTTTACATCACTCCATATAGGATCGGCAGGAAAATAACCACTGCCTTATCAAGAGAAGTCAAGTTCAAGTCCGCCGTAAAGATTTCATTGAGGCACTGTAATATATTTCATTTAGATGGTAATATAACTGTACTTTTTTTTCCGCAGATTTGTAGAATTTCCGAGAAAAAACATCAAAATGGAAAGTGAGGGCCGAAAGGAACTGTGGAAATTTGACATCGCAATAGCACTGCAAATGCTATTGCGATGCCAAATGAGCGGATCAAAGTGGGCACATCGCGAGCACCTGTAGCGCACCGGTCGACTCCTTGGGGCCAATGGACGTTCATGGACTCGGATATTGGCTGGTGTCAAATAAAGTAGCCGAATTGCGTAAAGCCAACGACGTATAAAAGTATTTATGAAAACGCTACAGCAGAATTCCAGAAAGAAATAATCAACAACGAGTTTAGTCCAGTATGCGACGTCTGCGACTTCCGCTGTGTATTTTGTTGACGATCATATCATAGACACAAAACAGGCATACGTAGCTCTACGTTAATACACAGAAGGTGAATCAACTTCGGCTCCATTGGTACTTTTTAATTCAGATTTCATATGAGGGCATTCAGTTCAGTTGCTGATTCCTTTTACCCTGCAATAATTATTTCCTTTACTCAGAGTAACGCAGAGCAGAAAGCTTTCTGCTTAATCTAAATCAAGGATTGTGGATCAAGTATGTTGTTTTGGTAAGCTGTTTCAAAGAAGAAGATGCTTTACTTACCGTCAGGTTTTTTGTGAATTCCATAATGGATGGTACGGAGAAGTCACATGATCGCATATGAACTGCTTCTTTCTTATTTGTTTACTTTAAGTTAGAATATATCAGGTTTCCCCAATTATATTACTTTCGATGCAGACGACTCATATCATATCGTTCTTAAATACAGAACATGTCACATAAAACTTTTGTTTGGTCAATTGATTCTGTATTCATCACAGAATCTGCTGCCCGGTGGCGTAGTTGTCTAAGCACTGGCTTATGACTGTTCGCCCAAGTGGGTTAGGGTTTGAATCCCGGTGAGGCATGGATGTTTTGTTCCTCTTACTGCACTGGGTCTATCCCTTCCCTGGTACCAGGGACCCTAAGTTAGGGACGGGAGACTACTTATAACTGCCCTGGCGGCGCAGTGTTCTAAGCTATGGCTTCTGATCATTCACCCAACGAAGAGTCTGGGTTCGAATCTCGAGTAAGGCATGGGTGTTTGTGTTTGTCTTTCGGGGGTTATTCGCTGAGTTCCTTGTTTACCTATGCACACGGCTGTCTCGGAAACATTGAATGTCTATACTTTATATATCTGTCAACCAAGTCCAATTATGACAATATATATGTCACTGTATCTGTCAAATAAGTGCAATTATTTTTTTTTAAATCCTGAACCAAGTAAAAAAAAGTCAGCAGAGTATCTTAGGTTAGAATGTGTACAATCCAGTTTCCAATTAGGCATGCACGCATCTTGGAAACTAGATTGTGCACATTCTAAGCTAAGAAAACTGGCGCATCCTGTTTTTTCAGTTATCGGCGCATAGTTCAAAGATTCCGATAAAACTGAAGCATTAAATAATACATTTAATGTGTGATAGCTTTAGGATCCTTTCATGAATAGCTTTAGCATCCGCGATGGATTTTTCAAAGTCGATTAACGTTTTAGGTTTTATCCTTTGTTAATCTTCTTTCAAATGTGTTTATCGCAGTGACTTCTAAAACTCACATGTGCAGCATTACATTTAACACGTTTTCATCAGATTAACTTCATTTTTTTCAGATAAGTAATATAGATTTAATGCTCTTAGTGATGATTTTCCTCATTCTTGCTGCACATGCGTTGTTGCTCAAAATGAAATTGAAATGAAACTTCTGATTCCTTTTCAGTTAATGCAAATATACACTACGTCAGCTTTGCTTCAGGAACACCTACCTAATAACGAGTTGGTCCACCTTTCTGTGCAATCACGGCTCCCAAACACCTAGGAACAGATTCTACAAGGTGTCGAACATCTTCCATGTGTAACTTGACCCATGTCCGCTGCAGCAGCGGACATGGGTCAAGTTACACATGGATGATGCACGTTCCATAAATGATGATCAGCAATTATAACATCCGGTTCAGAAAATCCCACAAACGGGTTACAATCAGGGTAGTTTGAGGGCCAAGGCCATGTGCCAAATTCTTTGTTGTGCTGCTCCAACCATTCAGCAGTTACACGAGCCGAATGACATAGTGCGTTGTCCTGTTGAAAGATGATACTCTGCAACGGGTAAACCTCCTGCAGATATGAATGGAGATGGTCTGCTAAGAGACCCCTGTAGCGTCCACCGTTCAGTGTTTATGTGATGATAACCAACGAACCTTGGGCTTGCCAGCAACAAAGCTCTCCAAACCCAAACACCAACTCCATCTGCCTATTGAACTCCTATTGTGCAACCAGGGGATAGGACATCGTGCTGTTTACGCCATATGGAAACGCAACCATCAGCATTCTTCAGCAGGAAACGGGACTCATCACGCCATCTGTTTGGTGCAGCAGGAAACGGGACTCATCACTCTAGACGACATTCTAACATCTATCGAGGGTCCATCGCCGACGCTCACTGGCCCCCTTCGAAGCGTTGTTCGAGATGACTGGGAGTCATCATGGGTACCCTCGTTGGTCTCCTGCTGTGTAACCCCAAGCGAAGCAAGGTACAGTACATAGTGCATGTAGAAATAGGTCGAACTCCACCGTTGTTGTACTGGTGGGTGATCAGGGTGACTGCTGCACATTTTTGTTGAGACAGCAGTCGTGACACCAGGCACTCACCTGTAGGATAAACCACGCGTGGCTGACCAATGCGGGCCCTTCTGCAGAATGTCTCTGCATGGTTAAACCAGTCGTAGGAGCAGCTAACAAGTTGGGCTGTTTCCGAAATACCGGCACCTTCCCTCCGGACCCCAACTGTCTGGTCTTGAATATCTGGTCCTCGGTCAATTGGCTTACCTTGCCAAGTTTCCCCGTTTGCCAATTAAACGTTTGTCAATAAAAACCATTATTGCCAAACGTTTAATAATTGCGTACAGAGGATAGGTGTGCACAATGTATAGTAGGGCGGGTCAAAAAAAGGAAATTTTTGAAAATGGTTGCTCCCTTTTTGCCTTCTGACTCACATATCAAATACATGAAAAAAAACAAAATCTGAGTTAAATCGGTTAATATCTTGACCCTGCACCTTTCAAATCAATATTTTAGCCTTCGCGGAAAGAGAAAATTGCCATTTTTAAAGGTTTTCAGTTCAAATTTGAGTAATATTGCGCATTAAAAAATTATTTGTAGAGTAATAAAAGATTTATTAAAGTATTTAACATAGAATACAGCTTATTTCAGTCGCATACTTACAGAAATACCCGAGATATGCTAGTTTGTAACAAATTTGGGTAGGAAATAACTAACTGTAGCTACATTTTTGAGAGAATAATACCCTTTTAAATGGAAAATAGAAACAATACACACAAAAACCTCAACTTTTATACTTCTGATACTCCAAGATTATGTACTGGGAATATAGTACTTCTTTGATTCAAGTTTTGGGAACTTAACACGGTTTTCCATTGCAGTTTTTATCGTGCTATCACGACGTTTTTCACCAATCACTTTTTGTGATGCTTTAGTAACTTCTTTAATAACTCGTTCCACCATTTGTGAGTGACACTTAGAGAGTAGTACATCCAACTTTACATTTTTAATCGATCTTAACTCATAATTGGTTTTAGCCCTTATGATTGGAGGCTCGTACACATCAGTCTCATTACATTGAATCATATGTTGCCATTTTTTTGTATGGAAGTTCAAAGCAGGAACATGGAAGCTACGAACTGGAACACTACTGTATATGTTAAATCTAGAGGTAATAATTGTTTGTACTGCATCAACCCTATCTGACTAGAGAGGTGAGGCTAGCTGAGCAAGAAGTATGTTTTCAGGGTGAGCGAAGAATGCGTTCCTCTGTAGACAACGGTGAACTATCTTCTTTGCTTCTTCATTTTCCATTTCTGCACTTTTGTCAACGAGAATTTTTTTTTCTGGTCCATTAATTGCCACCTCAAGGTGTTTCAAAAGAAACCACCTAGGAGCATAAATATTTACAATATAAGATGTCAGGGTTATTAAAGTAACTGACGGTTCCGTAGTGCAAGCGTATAGACGGCATATACGACATGCTGTAGTTAGCCATCGGCTATGACTGCATGACCCAATAGTTAGGAGTTCCAGGTCTTTTTCAAATGTTCCTGAAACGAGTGCTGTGACATTCCTATACATGCATTTTTGATCAGTAGGCAAATCCTTCCCTATTGTTTCGGGGATCACATTCAGTGGTTTGGAATTAGCAAAGCGATTGTAGAAAATAACAGATAAACTTGTAACACTTGGTAAGGGTTTACCAATTGGACCTGTGAATGTGTTTGCCCCTGACGTAGGCCCATCAAGCTCAATGATTAAATGGCGCAGGGGTAGTTCATTTGCATGAAGAAGGTAGATGAACCAGTGTAAAGAACGGCCAAGTCTCTTTTAAATTAAATAATTAATTCCACCTTCAGTTCCCACATTAGTGTTCATGCCATCACAAGCAAGAGCTTCTATAGTTGGTTGAAAACGTGCTTTTCTTCCAGGAAATTTATAATGCAACCAGCAATTGTCTTCTTTCCCATCGGTAGGTGTTACATGACCCATTAATTTGCCATCAGGAAGTGATACAAGCGAAATATGTTTTTCTTTTACCTTTGATTGATAAAGTTTCCCATCCACATTTTTATTTATAAAAGTAGTGTCTGTTCTACCATCATAGCACAGTCCACCCCCAAACACACACATATTATTGTCCACTTCTTCAAATTTCTTCTTTACAGACCGACGGAGTTTTGATTTGTCAACAATATCTGGTAACTGCGTAAAGTTGCATTCACGATAGCAGCAGCAGCTCTATCACAGCTTCAGCTACAGGTTTCAAATCAGTACTGTGTTTGCTGGCTTCAAGAGTAATGTATTTAGGATTTGACTTTGACGTTGAAGGCATAGGTGACTTATATGGTATGTCATCAGGGGTTTCGCATGAGTAGTCTTCAGCTTCAATAGACGATTCCTCAGTCTCGGAAACAGTTGTTGTGTCTTCACCTGTGTTGTGTTCTTTTCTTTTCTTCTCAGCAAGGAATCTGCTCTTTCTTCATTACAGATTCTTTCTTCTGTTTAAGTTTCCTTGTAGCATCGTTATCAATTGTTTCCACAATGACCATTTGTCTTGAATTACGTTGGGCGTCGAGAAACACACGCTCGATTTTAGGCGCATTTTTGTTATCAACCACTTCAAACAGTTGCGACACACGTTTCTGAAATTCTGCCAGCTTCTTAGTAAAGAAGTGAGAAGGTTCTTTCTCACAAGCACCTGGGTTCTTGTAGCGTTTTCCCGTAGAATATGTTTGGATGCTTAACCGTTTTTTGTAGACACCAAGAACTTTTCCTTTTATTTTATCCCTTCGAATAGTTGGAATACTTGCAGGATTGTACTGGCTTATAACTTTATCAACAACTAATTCTGCTACAATAACATTGTCCGGATCTTTCTTGCATTGGGTTTCGATAACCCACTTCCTTTTCTCGAATAAAAAACATTTAGCCACATCTAGTTCAGTCGGTAGAACATTTAAGGGCAACTCCGCAGGGCGGCCAAACCGGAGCTGGTCTGTGGACTGTCTTGTATCCATCGTGACAGGTAACGCCTATTCATCTGTAAGTAACAGAATATATGCATTAGGTCAATGCGTTTTAAAAGTTTATTACAATTAAATCGTCAGCAAAACATTTAGTACTTGAACTAGTGAATAGTTTTTGTGTACATGTTAAGCAAAAGTGCAATTTCTCTGTTAATTATTTCTCCCTCAAAATAAAGTATAAAATAATTTAAATCTCAACTTTTATTGTACTACAAATAATTTTGTAATGTGCAATATTACTCAAATTTGACCTTAAAGGGTTTAAAAGTGGCAACTTTCTCATTCCGCGAAGGCTAAAATATTGATTTGAAAGGTGCAGGGTCAAGATATCAACCGATTTAACTCAGAATTTGAGATTTTTCATGTATTTGATATAGGAGTCAGAAGGCGTAAAAGGAGCAATAATTTTCAAATATTTCATTTTTTTTGACCCGCCCTAATGTATAGTAGCCGCACGTGAAATTGATATCACGTGGTACTTCATTACCGCTCCGAATATGTGAAACGGGGGGGGGGTTCCTAGTGATCAACGTTCCTGACTGACACGGAGAAGACCTCGGGTTCGATGCCAGGAAGGTACGAACGTTCGAACCACTAAATATCCGCCGTGCGTCGGGTGGGCACATTAAGCCGTCGGGAACCAGACTCTGCCCTCGCGGTAATAAATATGGGGGTCTAACTCCCCATTTCCACCTCGCTTCCGTGTCACTTTCTTATCAGGCACTCTAGCCCACATCTCCTAGCTTCCTATTTCTAAGGGTTGTTTAAGACCTGGGGTCAGACACTCCCTTGCTAAAATACTGTACATATGATCTGAAACCGGGGGGGGGGAAGGGGGTGTTCTTAGTGCAAAGCTAACTCTGAGTACGGTATGCGTGTTTTCCTCATGTCCCGATAGTTTGAGCATTTGACTGAGTTTCTCTTCCTATATGTGTGTTTTGTCATCGTAAATGTACCCAATACGTTTTCACTGACTCTTACGAATAATTTGCTCTCATATGCTACTCATTTTTTCAATTTTAAGCCCTTTGTTCATCTTTGGAAGTCATCAAAATGGCTGCTTCCGGTGATCCGACCTCAGCGTTAGCACGGGCGGATGTTGAACGCACCCTACTCTGCAACGCCATTAAAGTAGATGCCGCTCTCATTTGTGACGTCTCCCATCTCAGAACGTGGCTCAGACGTGCTATCTTTCTCTGTGACTATTGTGCCTGCCGTTTGACAGTTGCCTTCTCATGGCTCAGTGCCGCATTCTCTACCTTCATCTGCAACACCTAGTTCCGCCTCTTCAGTAGATTGTTGCCAGGTTTCCCAATTGTACATATATCCCACAAAACTGTCAGCGCTGCAATTTTTTTTAATTGGAGGTTTAACGACCACCGTGAGCAACTCAATGGACTATAAGCAGTCGCCCGTCCCTATTTTAGGGCCACTAGTCCAGGGAAGGGAGAAAGCCAGCGCCGTAAGACAAACACAGCATCCATGCCTCACGGGACTCGAACCGGGACTCATCACGGACGGATGATAAGTCATCGCTTAGATCACTGCGCCATTGTGACGACCCCCTGCAATTGATGATCGGTCAAAAGCAGGCAGAGAGTTTGTTTTCTTCTTAGATCGAGGTACACTCTTTCATGTCTACCCAAAACTCCTCTACCCCGTTACATGGAGGCTCTATCTATTCATATCTCTCCAACAGCAATTTACGGAATCACCAGTACCTCTCGAGGTATCTCTTTGATGTTAGACCACAAAAGTGATGCTGACTTCTTGACCAATGATTTGAACATTGGTGCACACTGCGTCATTCCATCTCTACTTTCCAAGGCCTCTTGCAATCGCGTTTTACCTCTCCCTCAAGAGATTCCAAGTGATTCACTTCAGTTGTTGGTTAACAAAGACTGCAAGATCGTTGGAAAAGTCCACCGTCTTTCGGATGCCCCTTGAAATATCAGTTTCGCCAATGTTTCTGGACTTGGAAGACAGTTGCTGGTTGTCTTCACGACCGACCGGGCCTTGATAGATTGTCCCACACAAGCTACTGCTAACATCTGTAATCATTCATATATATATATATATATATTCTTTTTTTTTTTTTATTGTTTTTTTTTTTTTTTTTTTGATTGGAGGTTTAACGACCACCGTGAGCAACTCAATGGGCTATAAGCAGTCGCCCGTCCCTAATTTAGGGTCACTGGTTCCAGGGAAGGGAGAGAGCCAGTGCCGTAAGACAAACACAACATCCATGCCTGACCGGGATTCGAACCCGGACCCCTTACGGACGAATGATCAGAGGCCAACGCCTTAGACCACTGCGCCACCGGAGCGGCTTTTTTTTTTTTTTTTTTTTTTGATTGAAGGTTTAACGACCACCGTGAGCAACTCAATGGGCTATAAGCAGTCGCCCGTCCCTAATTTAGGGCCACTGGTTCCAGGGAAGGGAGAGAGCCAGTGCCGTAAGACAAACACAACATCCATGCCTCATCGGGATTCGAACCCGGACCCCTTTCGGACGAATGAGCAGAAGCCATCGTTTAGACCACTGCGCCACCGGGGCGGCTCATATATTTTGAAGATCAACAGTTTCTGGCGCAAGATAGCACCATGGCAGAGTGTTCAAACCGACGACTTGACCCTCTTTGTGATCACCCGCCTGCGGCAGCTGGCTTCTCCTTGCCGTTTGTTTCCGCAAGTAAATGTACTGGTGTTCTTCTACTGTCTTGAGTGGTTCCTTTAGGGTCCATCTGAATGATTCCAGCTATTTTCCACCGTTGTCCCAGTAGAAGGTACTACAGCCTTGTCCGCGCCTCTTGGAGGCTGTCTCGACCACGGTCATCTTCACGACTGAACCTTCGCAATCCAATATGCCAAGTGTTCCCCTTGTGCTTCCCATTGGGGACTTATCAATGCTACTTTCCGGATTGATGAGTCCCAATCGCCGCGTCGTCTCGTGCCTTGTCCCTTTCAGAAGAGTATGTCACTGACACTGATGACTCATCTATACAATTTGTTCTCTCTCTCTCCAAATGTGAGCCCGTCCCTGATCAGCATATGGATAAGATCACTGCTATTTCCTCAATGAAATGTACCAAACAGAAGAAAGTGCGTCAATTGTCACGTTTGCCACTTACAGATATTTCCGGGAAATCGCCTCTTCCTAATTCCCCTTCTGTCCGAGTCGAACAGGTGTTGTGATAAAACTCCGGCCCCCGCTGCTGCCTACATTGCACGTGCAATGGACTGGATCTGTGTGATTCCCGGGCCTTTGTCCCGTCAACAAATTCTTCACCTTCTTTCTCCAAGAATGAACGCCCTGATGCTTTCATGGTAGTGTCGCAGGTCTTTTGACTCGGCCATTCAAGCTGCTGCTTGTCAGTTCGAACAATAAATCCTTCATTTTCAGAATTACCGCCGTTTTTACCAGCGATACTTTTCACTCGTTCGCCACCTTTCTTTTGAGTTGAGAATGCTCAATAAGATCTCTGAGTCGCCTCTGTGCAAAGCTCTTCCACACGGCGTTGATAATAATTCCCTGAACACCTGGGGGTTTGTGAATCAGCTCGCTAACTCCTTGGTGTTCGCAGATCTTGCGACTTGTGATTCTGACATTACTATTTTTCAAGTAACAAACTGCTCCACGTCCACTCCATTCAACCTTCGACTTGTGATTCTGACATTATTATTTTTCAAGTAACAAACTGCTCCACGTCCACTCCATTCAACCTTCGACTTGTGATTCTGACATTATTATTTTTCGAGTAACAAACTGCTCCACGTCCACTCCATTCAACCTTCGATCTTGCTCCACGTCCAATACATTCAACCTTCGATCTTGCTCCACGTCCACTCCATTCAACCTTCGACTTGTGATTCTGACATTATTTTTTTTTCAAGTAACAAACTGCTCCACGTCCACTAAATTCAACCTTCGACTTGTGATTCTGACATTATTATTTTTCAAGTAACAAACTGCTCCACGTCCACTCCATTCAACCTTCGACTTGTGATTCTGACATTATTATTTTTCAAGTAACAAACTGCTCCACGTCCACCCCATTCAACCTTCGACTTGTGATTCTGACATTATTTTTTTCAAGTAACAAACTGCTCCACGTCCACTTCATTCAACCTTCGACTTGTGATTCTGACATTATTTTTTTTCAAGTAACAAACTGCTCCACGTCCACTCCATTCAACCTTCGACTTGTGATTCTGACATTATTATTTTTCAAGTAACGAACTGCTCCACGTCCACCCCATTCAAAATTCGACTTGTGATTCTGACAATATTTTTTTCAAGTAACAAACACCTCCACGTCCACCCCATTCAACCTTCGATCTTGCTCCACGTCCACTCCATTCAACCTTCGACTTGTGATTCTGACATTCTTTTTTTTTCAAGTAACAAACTGCTCCACGTCCACTCCATTCAACCTTCGACTTGTGATTCTGACATTATTATTTTTCAAGTAACAAACTGCTCCACGTCCACTCCATTCAACCTTCGACTTGTGATTCTGACATTATTATTTTTCAAGTAACAAACTGCTCCACGTCAACTCCATTTAACCTTCGACTTGTGATTCTGACATTATTATTTTTCAAGTAACAAACCGCTCCACGTCCACCCCATTCAACCTTCGACTTGTGATTCTGACAATATTTTTTTCAAGTAACAAACTCCTCCACGTCCACTCCATTCAACCTTCGATCTTGCTTCACGTCCACCCCATTCAACCTTCGACTTGTGATTCTGACATTATTTTTTTCAAGTAACAAACTGCTCCACGTCCACTCCATTCAACCTTCGACTTGTGATTCTGACATTATTATTTTTCAAGTAACAAACTGCTCCACGTCCACCCCATTCAACCTTCGACTTGTGATTCTGACACTATTTTTTTTCAAGTAACAAACTGCTCCACGTCCACTCCATTCAACCTTCCATCTTGCTCCACGTCCACCCCATTCAACCTTGGATCTTGCTCCACGTCCACTCCATTCAACCTTCGACTTGTGATTCTGACATTATTTTTTTTTCAAGTAACAAACTGCTCCACGTCCACTCCATTCAACCTTCGACTTGTGATTCTGACATTATTTTTTTTTCAAGTAACAAACTGCTCCACGTCCACTCCATTCAACCTTCGACTTGTGATTCTGATATTATTATTTTTCAAGTAACAAACTGCTCCACGTCCACTCCATTCAACCTTCGATCTTTCTGATTTACCGAATGTGCCTCGTTTTATTCCTACTGTCATTGTCCCGTCCGATTCTTCGTCCCGGTTGGTTAACTTCAGATTCATCGCACTTTTCTCTGCTCTTTTCCTTTTATTCTCACAAATTTCACCCTCTATCACTATCTGTTATACATTAGCGATGTTAACCCTCCTTCGGTTGTTGCTACCATTCAATCACAGTTGTTATCCTTTTCCCGTGGCTCTATTTCAACCAGTTTGCAGTCTGAATTTCTTTCGGCGTCCCAGATCGACCTCATTTTCCACCGTTTATTCGCCAGGTTCAGCATGGTTTTGAGTATCCTCTTCCGTTGTTACACTTATGTGTAATTCACGCTGCTTTTCCCGTTCCGGCGTCTGCCGTTCTTTCTTGTTCGAAATTGTCTCTTCCTTTCACGAGAGCAGCTTGTTTCTCGCGGCGGTTTTTTTTCCTTTCGTTTCCATCACCCCGCCGGGTTTTTTTTTTTTTACTATAATTTTTGCTGTTTCATTGTGTTTTCAGCTGTGTATCCAGCGCTACGACAGGCCTCGAACTTACGTCGGTTTGCCTTTGTTTCCTCAAAATTATACTGTATGCTTTGTTTTTTTCTCAAAACTCTCGTGCTCCCGCATACTATCATTTTCTGACTGTTTCACAAGTGCACATCTTTGTCACACAGTCGTCGCTATTCTGTAGGCATCATAGGCGAAGATCCCCTTACTCTAGAGATGCTTCTTACAATGCCGTTCGGGGTTCGGGCCCTTCCCGCAACATTCTGTGTGGTTTTATTTTGTTACGTGCCTGTATATCTGATATTGTATTGTTATGTATCGCTCTCTACTGCATATTTACTGTTATTTCATGTTGAGCGGTGCCTTTTAAGATTTCACAGATACTTTTGCTGTATTTTTCCATGTTTTGTCATTGTCGTAGTACATTGTGATGCATTACACTTGTCTCAATCTCATTATTCACATTTATGCATTTGTCATGGCGAAAATTTTAACCTCTGGTGAATTTCAGAGAGACCTGATCAATCTTTCTGTTGGTTTATCAGAGATTAATTAATGCAAAAATTTTCTCCCATGACATACGTTAGAAGAAAAATTCCTGGTTGAAAGGCAGGGGAATTCGTGCGCAAAATTCGCTTGTCTTAATCACAACCAGGAAAACAAAATTTCATGTTAATGAAAAAAAGAGAATAATACTTGATTTAACTGACTTTAGGGTTTTGAAAATAATTATTTTATCTGTTCTTTTATCGCGATAGGAAAAGGCGAGTAGGTGTGCAGCTCAGAGAATCAAAATTAATTTTGGTTTAACATCACGGAACGAGAGAAAAAAGAAAATTAAAATTAGTGATTTTCTGCAAAGCAAGAATTCGCCATTTTTGCGTTCCTCATTTCCCAACGTCGTGAAAAAGTCGCCCAAAAGTGCAACATCTTTTCGTCTTTTGGGTAAGGAATTCAGCAACAGAATCTATTTTTAGACCTCAGGGTCGAGAGGCTTGGTCCCTACGTGTTGAAGGTCAAGTTTATCTTCCCCTGGCCGACCAGAGGATGCACGTGCCTAGTAACATTTTTTTTTTCGTGGAGAGTGTTGGACGCTGCAACGATGCCTGAGTGAAGGTCAGAAGTCTCTCGAGGCGTGGGAGAGAAATTCCACTGTTGCCATGCAAAAGGTCAGCCAATCAGGGGTCAGCATTTTTTTCCAACACGCGAGAGTTTCTTTGACACTTTGAGACGCTTGGCTTAGTCACTTTTGTTCTTGTCCTCTGGTTGGTCGGGAGAAAGAGGGGACGGCCGAGTCTCTCCTCGCCTTTTGGTGGGGAGAGCATTTGCTGACCACTATGATTTGACATCGAGGTAAAAAAGCTTAAAGGAGCCTAGTAGCGACGGTCTTCTAGCGTGGGGACTTGTCAGGTTCATGGTTAGTTACAAGAAAAAGGGAAAGAAAAAAAAGGAGCTCAGGGCTTGCGATGAATTGCTCACTGATTCCACCAAATGAAAAGAGGTGGAAGAAATTATGAAGAAAGGACAGGACCACCGTAGGACGAGACCTCCTCGGGGCGCCGCGAAAGATGATCACCGAGGCACTCCTAAGCATTCTCGTGAGAGCTGATGGATAAAGAGAGAAGAACCTCCGTGGTGATGCCGTCCACCTTCCAATGCAGCCGACCAAATTCTTACCAGGGTAGAGCCATGGGCATCGAAAAAGACAAGGGAGAATTACTCCCTCTGAGAGGGTCCATCATCACCAGCTTCGGGATGTCTTTTGTTTTCCCTGTGTTCAGGTGAAGTGCTCGGGCACATTGTGTCCAAAAAGAAAGAGAAAGACATTGTTGGAGGCGAAGAGAGGATCAACAGTGACAGTGTGACGAGAAGATTTTTTTTTTTATTTGAAACAAGAGTTGTTCATGCCCAGCCCAGAAGGTAAATTCTTTCTCGATTTTTTTTTGTATAATGTTGTGACCGCTGCGGAATTGTTGAACGAGTGGGTCAGCAGTGTGAAATCAAATTTATAGTTCTGCGAAAAAAAAAAAAAAAAGAAGAAATTTTCCTTTTTTTTTTTTGAGGTTAGCTGGATGTGAGACAGATGTCCCCATATTGTTGTCGTTCAGTTTTCAAAATTAAAATTTATTAGTTCCTCAGGTATGAGTTCAGAAAAAAAAAGAGAGGGGAGTTGAAAATGCTTTCATTTATGTTTTTTTTGTGTTGTCATGTCTGGTATTTTAGCAACTTCCCAGGCCAGTAAATTTTGATGTATCGGAAAAATTTATTTTAATGTTTGAGCACAGTAAGTTTTGGTGCATCGATAATAGTTTAGTTGGTCATGTGATAATTGAAAAGCTGTGTTATTGTGATGTCGTGGGTGATAAAATAATAGTAAACATTTCTCTCTAGTCTTTTACAGCGTTGAGTTATTTTTTTTTGAGTGAAGATAAATTATGGGATGATTTATATTGGGATTTTGGGAACATATTATAGTGTGATGAAATTGGAAACCTAAAGTGTTGTTTACATTCTTGGAGTGTTGAGTGTCGAAATTGAGATGGTAGGAGTGGTATTTGAGGACCAGTATTTTACATGCTCCAGATGAGTGTTAATCTCCCATTGGAAAGGGGTGATCTTAGGGCAAGCCGGGAACTTGTCCTAGGGCAGAGGGCTCTGAGTAGGGAATTTTCACCAGGATGCGATATGTGCAGAATAGAAGTTAAAGTAATTTTTGTTCTCAAGTTTAGTATTTCACAAAAAAGAATGAACATCATGGGTTGAGAAGACACACTTTAGCTCACCTGTTCCAGTATTAATTGTTCTTTTCTTTGGCCTAAATTTTCTTGTTTTTACAAAAAGAGTCTAAATTGTAATTGTAATTTTCAATAAGGTGAAAATATTTAGTGGGTTATGTAAATGGTCAGTGTTATTGTCTGAAGTGGACCTGCGCATTGCCATGGTACAGAGGAATTTCCTTGCTGGTGATTTTTCCTGGGATGTATATGGATATAGAGAATAGTGATTTTTCCTGGGATATATGTGGACATAGAGATAAGTGAATTTTCCTGGGATATATGTGGACATAGAGATAAGTGAATTTTCTTGGGATATAGAGAGATAAGTGATTTTTCCTGGGATGTATGTGGATATAGAGATAAGTGAATTTTCCTGGGATATATGTGGATATTGTGATTTTGGATTTCTTGGGATATAGAGAGATAAGTGATTTTTTCCTGGGATATAGTTGTGTTGGTTCTGGGCCGGATGTGCCTGGAGTATTTAGGGTTGAAGTACGACAGGCTCTTGCAGGCGTGGTTGATCAAGGTGGGATCATGCATTGGTTCGAAAAGGGGGAGCCCTGAGGACGTGGTTTTTGGGGGAAAACTTGTCTTCAAACCCCCCAGTAGTTTCGCTGCTCACGGAGATATGTACTGCCAGCGCCGTAAGACAAACACAGCATCCATGTCGGTCGGGTGTTGCTTCAATAATTGGCGAGATCATGTTAGAGGAAATTCTGTGCCTGATGATGATGTGTCACACTCGAGGATTTTTTCCTTTCCCTTTGCCTAGGCTGAAATTGGATTCACGACCCAATTTCACGCCTTCAGCCTGACTGGTATTTTCTTCCTGTGTTGGTTCTCAAAAAAACCCAGGATAGTGTCTGAACTGAGAGTATTTGCCTCACCGCTACCTCAGTAATTCACTGCAGGTGTTAAATTTAAGTTTGTTTGGTGATTTAAAGTATCTAAATTTATTTGTTTATGATTTGCTGTAGTGCTAGGGATGTAAATTCTAAATTCTGGTTGTTGGTGTTAGTGAACTTGATATTTGGTTTGGAAATTTAGTTAATTGGTATTTTGAGCTTTTGTTTACAGTATAGAGTTATTAAGTATCTTGAGCCATTATGTGAAGTGCAGAGTGAGGTGATTTTTATGAGCAAGCTAGTGCAAGAAGATTGTTTGAATTTCTGAATTATGGTGATGTTATGAATAGTGATAATTTTTAAGATTAGTTAGTGAGGTTTCTTTATAAGTGAAGTAGGTTCATTTAGGGTAGTTCTATAGGTTATGTAATGTTTATTAATGCCTGTGCTCAGTGTAAATTCTGTTTTGAGGATAATTTACTTGGTTTGTTTACTTGCCGATAGTAGATTTGTTAAAGTATAATTTGTGGCTCTTAAAATAACTGTAAATTTAAATTGAAGTCTTCGAAGCTGGTCTGGGAGATTGCAGAGTTTGCTAAGATTGTTTAGGTGCTGTAAATTTAAATCAATAAGTGTAAAATTGTAAATTTGTCATTGAGCTAACTAGGTGAGAGAGAAGAGAGTGCGTTTCAAAAGAACAGAACTTGTCCACCTGGTGGAATTAAAAATAATCCAGTATCTTTTTTTGTGTAAGCTATGTGAATCATGGTATAATTTTAAATGCATAAAGTCAATGCCTAGTGTTCAAATCAACTGTGTTGAAATATGTAAAGTTGTGTTGTTCATAAGGCCAGTGGCCAAAGAGAAATAGAAAAGAAATTGAGATTCTGTTTTTATACTGCTGTGTTTTAGCAAACAACAAAAAGGAAATGCCATCTGATTGTCCACTAAATGACCTTATTAAGTTTTTAAAGAAAAATAATAAATACAGGCAGTAGCCTTTCAAAAAAAGTCCAAAATTAGTGCAGTGTGAAAAATTTTGTGTGCTGTTGTCTTCCATGGATGTTGTGTTTGTCTTACGGCACTGGCTCTCTCTATTCCCTGGAACCAGTGACCCTAAATTAGGGACGGGCGACTGCTTATAGCCCATTGAGTTGCTCACGGTGGTCGTTAAACCTCCAATAAAAAAAAAAAAAAAGACTTTAAAGATGGTGCTCCATGCCACATATCAAAGACAATAAGATGGTGCTCCATGCCACAGATCAAAGACAATAAAGATGGTGTTCCATGGCCCAGATCAAAGACAATAAAGATAGTGCTCCATGCCACAGATCAAAGACCTGCTGAAGAAAATATAACTGTGCTAGACTGGCCTGGTAATAGTTTCGACATTAACCCCATCCAAAATTTTTGGACCATTTTAAAATAAAAGGCAGCAGAAAAACAGCCATCAAATTTCCAAGCTTTGATTGACGCGATATAGTACGTGGGGTGCAAAGACATTTCAAGTGACTAATGCAAATCCTTTATTGAGAGTATGCCACATCGTATTCTGTCCGTTATAAAGAACAAAAGTGGCTACACAAAGTACTGATTTCAGTCTTTTTGTGCTCTAAAGAAAGTAAGTATTCCTCTGTAGTGTCCTTTTTCAAATATCTCTGACTAGTACTCAGTTGTGTCTTTGAAAATATTAAACTTCAATACATTGTTAGGTGGTCTTGAACTTTTGCAAATGAATCTATAATAATCTTGGCATCACAGATTATCACAATATGCACTGAGTAAAATAAAGTTATTCTCAGCAGTATTGTCTTCCCTTTGAAATCAGATACCAAGGTTATTTTCGTTAATTGTATAATACATTATATTGACAAAAGTCACCGGACACCCCTTCAAAAGCAAATGAACGGATCCGCTGCGTTGTTGAGATGCGCGGTACAGCTACAAACGGTTAAAAAACAAGAAGATGAGGTTGCGTGAAAATGCCGCGGCGGGAGAGAACTGACCTTGAGAAAGCAAAGATTCTTGGGTGTTATATTAGTGGGTTGTCCATAAGAGAAACCGAGAGGCGTTTAAACATACCCATGTCAACTGTTTTGGATGTACTGAATAAATGGAAGGCACATCACGTGCCCGAAAAAGCAAAACGTACCGGCAGACCAAAGAAAATCAGTGATAGATGACGTCGAATCCTCAGGAGAGTCGTTACAGCTAATCCACGGAGTACTTACTGCACAAGTCCTCAGTGTACAGTTGAGTAAAAACGCTGGACCCTCGGTATGTACACGTACCATTCGTAGATAACTTCATTCCATGGGTTACCGTGGCCGTGCGGCTACTCATAAGCCTTTCTTCTTCACTCGGAATGCTACTCGTCGTTTAGCATGGTGTGAATTACATGACTGCAGATCAACGGAAATGGGTGCTATGAACTGATTAATCCAGATACACGATCCATCAGACTGATGGCCGTGTGTGGGTATGGTGGCAGCCAGGGGAACGCTATTTACCACAGTGTACTGTTCCTACGGTCCAGTTTGTTGCAGACAGTGTACTCGTGTTGGGGTATGGTCCCGGCCCATTGGTTATCGTGAACAAACCTGTTAATCAGCACGTCTACCTCGATATTCTGGACAATTATGCCCTACCAACTATGTGGTAATACTATGGAACCGAGCCTTGTTGGTATCAGCAGGATAATGCACCGAGCCATAAAGCAAGGTTTCAAAATCGCTTTATTCTAATTTATCATAAGAAAACATAAGAGGGAGACGTACAGTATTGGGCATCTCACTGGGAAATAATATAAAACTGTTAAAAACATGATGGTATATACACTGCAATGACAATGGGGATGAATAACAAATGCTGCAAGCAAAGCTTATTGAATAAAAAATTGCAGAAGTGACAAAGAGAAACACATCGTGTCACATGACATTGGCTGGGCATGATTTACAGGATAACACAGGCAAAACAATAGTACACAATTAGAAAAAGAACAGCACAAACACCGCCGTGAAGGTAAAACATTACATACATGAGATAAAAACGCAGCGTGCACAATTGTGCAAGTTATTTAACGAGGGCACCAAAGCAACATAATACAGGCGGGGTGAAAGTAAGTAATGTACACGAGTAAGCATGAAAAAACACTGAGATGGCATTAGCATTCACAATTCAACGGTAGTGTGGATTGCACGAGTCGTAGAGTGGAGGAGGGCCACCAGGGTGCCACGGAACTCAGCAAAGGAGGTGTAGAATGTCCTAGGGTTCTGATAAGTGTAGCAGTCCAGAATCAATCGCAAACCATGGAGCGGCCGGCGCCCAGGTAGCATAGAAGGTGGCTTCTCGACGACTGGAAGAAGCCGACTGGTACTCCAGGCGGAGTCGAGAAAGCAATCGATCTTGAAAATGGCACAAAAGTGCTGCGCTGGTAGGGACTGTTACGGCGTGGTTTGACGATAACTACGTATCGTGAGTGGAGTGGCCAGCTCAGAGCCCTGATCGTAATCCCATACAGAACCTATGGGATGAATGAGAGCGCCGCATAATAAGTTTGGACCCAAGGCCTATTACTAAGCAACAGCTCGCGGCAGCATAATGTACTGAATGGAAGCGCAATACCTATCGCTGTGTACCAAAACCTTGTCGAAAGCATGTCTCGAAGGGTCAGTGTATGCATTAAGGCCAAAGATGGACCGACACCGTACAAATGTATGGGAATAAATTCTATGTTGTGTTTCTCTTCTAGGTGTCAGGTGACTTTTGTTAATATAGTGTATATGGGCATGAAAAATATGGGGTGTTATAGCGAAGCCAGTTCTTTCGTGAAGGAGCTGGGTTCGAATCCCAGTGAGGCATAGATGTTGTGTTTGTCTTAAGGCTCTGGTTCTCTCCCTTCCCTGGAACCAGTGGCCTTAAATTAGGAACGGGCGACTGCTCACGGTGGTCGTTAAACTAAAGTAAAAAAGCTAAGCCAAAACGGCACAATACGTACAGTAGAGAAATATAAAACTATGAATCCGCTTTTGAAGTGGAGGGATTTAACAACCAACATGACAAACGCTAAGGGCTGTAAGTACTCATCTGACCCTTAGGCCACTGGTTCCAGGGAAGGTAGGGAGTCTTTTCTGTAACACAAGCACACCATCCATGTTTCATCTAGAGCTCGAGGACAGACGATTTCCGATTGATGGTCAGAAGACAGCGTTTAGACCACTGTTCCACAGGAGCGGCGAATACGCTTTGGTAGTTCTTTCTTTACAACTGCCGTTCTTATTCCGCTTTTAATTTTTGAGACAAAATAAAACTCGTACCAGTTAGTTATCTTTCAACACATATTATCAATCATTCTAAGTACCTTTTGAACGAAACTCACTGGGTAAATTCCTGAAAACTTAAATTTGCTGTGGAAAAAACTCTTCTGCGTAGGAAGAAAGAAGATCAAAGTACGAACCTTCCAAGAAGGAGCTTTTGCTCACAGTAATCACGATTGCATTTCAATACAAAGACATTTCACAACAGCAATTTAAAAAAAAAAAAAAAACGGTTTCGATTATACACACAGTTTTTGGAACACGTGTGTTTCACTGAAATATCGTTGAGAAAGACGTATGCCAATAACACTTTGTACAACGAGCAGATCACGGGAAGCTGTCCCAGTTCTTTGACCCTAAAATAGAGAACTGGACACAAAGGCAAAGAATTAAGCACTCCACATTTTTGTAATTAATTTCTCTTGGAGTGCAACACATATGATCTTTGCGGAGGCCCGCTGGGCAGAGACGACATCGAAACACCAAAAAGGCGTCTTCTCGTTTTTTTTTTTTCGGGGAAGAAGGCGACCCCACGTGACTCATCTGATGAATCACATCTTACATCCACGGCTGGCTTTTTGGAAAGAAAAATTCCGGTTTTCCTTCTTAATGCGCATATTTCTTCAGACTTATAACTGCACGACCTTCACTTTGTCTTCAAAATCCGTGTTGAAATAATTCCAAGTACTTTCCCCCTACCTATACAGTGTTATTCCTTCTGGTCAGTGGCGTAACCATGTTTCAAAATCTGGAGGGTCCGATCACACATACACACACATTATATATACACTGAGTGGACATTTTATTATGATCTCCTGACAGTTTTAAGCAAATGAGTCATGGTTGCAGGCTGTTGCTGCCAGAGGGCGAGGCTAGTATAAAAAGGGAATGCTTAGTGCTTGCGTCAGTAGTAGAAGTGATTTTTAGGTGACGAGGTGGGTAAAAAATGCGATTTGATGGACTTTCAACGTGGGATGATTGTAGGTGCTCGGAGCCATGGAGCGAGTATCACCGAAACCGCCGCATTCGTGAAACGTTCCAGAGCAGCTGTTTTTAAAGTGTTTAAAAACTGAGTCTCTACGTGCAACGTGTGGTCGTCATCGACTAGTGACTACTTGGGCGGAACGGAGAGTGTCCAGACTGGTAACAGACAACAGAAGTGCAACAGTGCAGCAAATTACAGACCAAGGATCCCCTCAAATGATCTCTGCAGGCACTGTTCGCCGTACACTACATCGGATGGGATGTGGCAGCCGAAGGCCTGTTCGAGCACCTTTGCTGTCTGCAGTCAACAAAAGAAAACGTCTCCAGTTTTTTCAGGAGCACAAGGATTGGACAGTCGATAATTGGAAAAAATTATGTGGTCCGATAAATCACGTTTCAGTTGCATCATGCTGATGGCCGAGTGAGAATTTGGCGGAAACAGCACGAAAGCGTGGACCCCAAATGCATTGCTACAAACCTTCAAGTTGGTGGAGGCAACGTTATGGTTTGGAGAATGTTTTCCTGGCATGCCTTGGACACTTTAATTCGTGTTGATCAACGTCTGACTGTCACATCATGTCTAAACATCGTTGCGGAACCAAGTGCATCCTGTCATGTGGATGGTTTATCCCAATGGCGATGGCTACATTCAACAAGATAATGCGTCCTGCCATAGTGCTCGTATTGTACAGGACTGGTTTCAGGAACATGCCGGAGAGTTTATTTGCTTAGGTTGCCTCCACAACCAGATCTCAACCCCATTGAGAATTTGTGGGATGAAGTTAAACGAGCCGTTAGACAGCTAGATTCACAACCATGCAATCTCACACTCCTGGAAAGTGCTATTTATCAAGCATTGTCTCAGATTCCACAAACCACCTATCAACATCTCGTGGAGTCCATGCCACGAAGAATCGACGCAGTATTAAAGGCAAAAGGTGGCCCAACAAAGTACTGAGAGGGTGGTTATAATAAAATGGCCACTCAGTGTATATGTATATATGAGGATCCCCAACTATGAAAATCAGGAGGTCCTGACCCCCCGAGAACCAGTGGTTACACCTATGCCTCTGGTGTCTTATAAAATTTGCAATCATCGTCCTTGATAATTTAACAGGCCGTACAACATTCCAGCTGCCCGGGTTAACTCGCACTAAGTACAGTGGTGCTAAATATTAAAGCAACCATCACAAAATCCTAGTTAGCATAAAATAACTGATAAAGTAAATGGCATAACGAAAGGAACTTTATGTATATTGTGTGGTATAGTGTTTCTCATCTGTGAGCATGAAAGAACTGAGATATATGCATATATGCCCCAATGTCAACCCCGCCTTCTCGTGGTGCATTCTGTTCCTACTAAAGGGGCTCTGACGACCGCCAATAGCGGTATAACTATACCTTCGGGATCAGAGGAAATTCTATCCCACACTCACCAACCCGCTTGGCCAGCGTGGTAAGTTATGGCCAAACCCCTCCAAAATGACTCCACAACTTAAATCTTGGCCCTCAGTCTCCGGCAGCTGGAATGTACCTGGTCAAGGCAGCGGCCAGTGCGACATGAAGGCAGAGGGTGCTAAGAATCCCCGGAGGACCGGACTAGGCTGCCATCTGATGCTGACCTTGGCAACTTACAATGGACGCTCCCTATCTTCTGATTCAAGGCTTCTTGAATTGGAAGAGGAACTACATAGGATCAAGTGGGACATCGTGGGGCTAAGTGAGGTAAGGAGAAAAGGAGAAGATCTCATTGAACTGAAAAGTGGACATCTCTTCTACTATCGTGGGACAGATACTGGCAGAACTAGTGGTGTTGGATTTATAATAAACAAGAAACTGAAGGATAAAGTTGTAGAAGTTGAAAGTTCCTCTGACAGAGCTGCACGGCTTGTTATCCAACTCTCGAAAAGATACCAGGCTCAGATTATTCAAACTTATGCACCCACCACAAGTCACCCTGAAGAAGAAATTGAAGAATTTTATAAGGAAATTTGTCATCTAAATAATAAAGGTAAGCAGCAATTGAAAATAATTATGGGAGATTTCAATGCAAAAATAGGGCAACGGCAACAAAATGAAACTTCAGTAGGTAAATTCGGTCACGGCAACAGAAACCAGCGTGGAAATACTCTCGTTGAGTTTGCAGAGGCAGAAGGGTTTTTCATCTTGAACTCCTTCTTCAAGAAAAAGCCACACAGGAAATGGACATGGAGACATCCAAATGGGACGACAAGTGAAATTGATTTTATTATGTGTAACAAAAAATTCGTCATAGAAGACTGCAGTGTGCTAAACAAGTTCAACACAGGTAGTGACCATAGATTGGTGAGATGTAAGATGCACCTCAACACTAAACTTGAACGTGGCAAGCTCATAAGACAAACAAAATCTATTGACATAACCAACCTTAAAAAACACCATACCTTCAAGTTGGAACTGAAGAACAGGTTCTCTGCTTTAGAAGGCCTAACATCGGAAGAAGTGGACATCTCTGAAGTTAACAGAAAAGTAACCAAAGCTCTTATGGAAACAGCAACAAAATTAGCTGGGTCTAAGAACAAGTTGCATGTAAATAAATTATCAGGAAAACGAAAATGTTGATGCAAAAGAAGAGAGATGAGGACAACTAAAGAAGATGTGACTTCCAAAGTGGAATATATAGAGCTATGAAAGACAGCAAAGGGACATCTCAGTAAGGGAAGAAAACAGATTATGGCACTGAGAAAAGAAGATGGTTCTGTAACAAGAAATAGAGGCGAAATTTTGACAAGAGTGAAAGATTTCTACTCCACATTATATGAAAGAGATGATACATGCACTCCAGGCATCATGAAAGATAAAAGTACCAGAGTTCCTCCAGTCCTTCCAGCAGAAGTTGCACATGCAATCAAGAACATGAAGCGGGGAAAAGCTCCAGGAGAAGATGGAATTACTGTAGACATCATACAAGAAGCAAGTGGAGAAATCGAAACAGTACTCGCCCAAATTTTCACTCGATGCCTTAATGAAGGAAAGATTCCTGAGGATTGGAACACCGCTACAATGATCCTGCTACATAAAAAAGGTGACATTGAGGATCTCGGAAACTACAGACCTATCAGCCTCCTATCAGTAGTTTATAAAATCTTCACTAAAGTTCTTTCACACCGCTTGAAGGTAACACTGGACATGGCTCAACCGAGAGAACAAGCTGGATTCAGGAGTGGCTACAGCACAAGAGATCATATCCATGTGCTGAGAGAACTAATTGAAAGAGCGAGGGAATATGAACTTCCATTGTGCATGGCTTTTATCGATTATGAAAAAGCCTTTGATTCGGTGAAACCATCAGCAGTTACAATGGTATTGAAGATGCATACATTAATATTATTAATAACTGTGACGTACCTGCCAGCAGGACGCACATGACATAAAGGCAGATAGGAATCAGAACAAATGTCTGCGTAGCTCAGTTGGTAGAGCGACTTGTTCCGGAATAAGCGTACTCGGATTCGAATCCCGGCGTAGACCAAAAATGACGGAGAAATTCACTTCGTTATAATGGCGCCCGAACTACCCGGATGACCCGACCGTTCAAAATCTCGCATTGGTGTGATGTTATTTCCACACCGCGAGATAGGAAAATCAGAGAATCCCTTCTCCAGTGCTTCGAAAAATAAATGTGTGTGACGTTGCATTCCACACACCAGATTGACTGGGAGTTCTCAAGTGCACGTTCTACAGTGGTTGTCTGCCTGCAGCGATTCATGGTCACGGCTGATCCGTGGGCCATGCCTCCGGCCCTCTTTCGGGGGGAGATGTGACGTACCTGCCAGCAGGACACACATGACATAAAGGCAGATAGGAATCAGAACAAATGTCTGCGTAGCTCAGTTGGTAGAGCGACTTGTTCCGGAATAAGCGTACTTGGGTTCGAATCCCGGCGTACACCAAAAATGACGGAGAAATTCACTTCGTTATATAACATCTATGAAAATGCAAGTGCAAAGATTAGGCTGTTTAAAAATACAACACACATAAAAATTGGAAAGAGAGTGAGACAAGGTGACACCATATCTCCGAAGCTCTTTAATGCCATATTGGAGGGTGTTTTTCAGTCACTGAGCTGGGAAAACAAGCGAATAAAGATTAATGGAGATTATCTAACCCACCTTCGTTTTGCTGATGACGTAGTCATTTTTGCAACTAGCCCATCAGAGCTGCTGAGTATGATCCAGGAACTTGCTGACAAGAATAAGAAGTGGGATTAAAAATGAACTTTCGGAAGACAAAAGTGATGTTCAATGCTTTTACAAGAAATGAAGATTTATCGATTGATGGAGAAAAGCTGGAGATAACAGACACGTACGTTTATCTTGGACAGCAGATATCAAGTGAGGGTCACATTGATGAAGAAATTAATCGGCGTTTAAAACTTGCCTGGAGAGCTTTTGGAAGAAACAGCATAATTTTCAAGAGCAATATGCCATTATGTCTTAAAAGAAAAGTGTTTGATCAATGCATCCTTCCAGTGCTTACGTATGGTGCAGAGACGTGGACCTTAACTAAAAGAGACATACAAAGGCTGCAGACAACTCAAAGTAGCATGGAGAGGTGCATACTTGGTGTTACCAGGAGAGATAAGAAGAGGAACTCGTGGATCCGAAAAATGACAAGAGTGGAAGACATCATGATCAGAGTTAAATCCCTGAAATGGCAATGGGCTGGACATACTGCGAGAAGGACAGATCATCGATGGACAGCCGAAATTTTAGATTGGATTCCAAGGGACAGGAAAAGACCCAGAAGAAGACCACATGGGAGATGGGTGGATGAAATTCGAAAGTATGCAGGGGTGACATGGAGGAGACTGGCACAAGACAGACCGTTGTGGAGGAAACTTGGGAGACCTTCGTCCAGCAGTGGATTGATAATGGTTGACAATGATGATGATGATGATACCCAAATTATGACCGTGTGGAAAAATCATTGAAGTAAAGCATTACACGATATCATATAACTCAGCAAAAAATCGCAACACGGTTCTCAGTACGGAATGTGATCACCACAGATAGCAATGCAAGCTTCACCGCTTCAAACCATGCTAAAGCTGTCCACAAGAGACAGCGAGAGACCTATTCTTCCAGAAAAACACATCATAGGTCCAGTAAATCTAAGAGAGGACGAGAGAAGAGAAGCGATTCGTCAACCTAGGGTGTATAATTCAAGTTTATACTGATTGGGATATGATGACCATACCGGCCAATTCATTCCTGCACTGTCTTTGCTTACAAAATCTTCATTGCCCAGTAATGCTTTATGAGGTCGGGCAGTCGCGGACCTACATTTTTGTGACCCTGAAGCTTGAACTGTTATAGGAGCCCCATCGTAGCAAGTAACGAAATTTGGATAACTACTGTTATCCTCTTCAATGGGTTGTTCCACGACAACTTTATTGAAGATAAGAAAATTTGCTTTGATTTTACCGCGCTTGCGCATAGTATTCTATTTTTAGCACAGTCGTCTACTTTTGAAAAGCCTACTTTTATCGATGGCTGTCTAAACAATCATTTATATGATACATTTTCATTAACAACTTTATTTTTCAGGTGTTTCGTGTTATAGTTTGTTTCAACTTGTTCCTTATTGTTGCTACCGATCTTATAATGGCAGGCATAAAAATGCAAAGGCACTGTAATTTAATTTTAACAATACCAATTGTAAAATTGATTTCGTACGGATTAATACGGACATCAGTACCGCTGCCGGCATTGACAACTGACAAAGATAGCCAGCGCATGCGCGCAAGTAACGTCTACAGGCCGTAGTATGTATGCTGTTTCAGGTCAAGCAAGATGCACTCTATAGTGAGCGACACGTACTCTACAGTCTGTTGCCAACTGCTGAACACAATACTATTATTTTGTATTAAATTTCACTTTATCATTAATATTATTAGTATTATTATTTAAAAACACCTTCTCATACAGTAGATCCAAAATTTAAGCAATGTGGACTAAATTCGCTTCTGGGGCCCCTCCGGGATTAGGGCCCTGAAGCTTAAGCTTCATTAGTTTCATAGTAGATCCGGCCCTGCATATATGCATATATATACACTATATTGACAAAAGTCACTGGACACACAGTAGAGAAACACAACATAGCATTTATTGCCATACATTAGTACAGTGTCGGTCCACTTTTGGCCTTAATGCATGCACTGACACTTCGAGACAGACTTTCGACAAGGTTTTGGAACACAGCGATATGTATGCGCTTCCATTCAGTACATAATGCTGTTGCTAACTGTTGCTTAGTAGTAAGCCTTGGTACCAAGCTACTGATGCGGCGCTTTAATTCATCCCATAGGCGCTCTATGGGATTACGATCAGGACTCTTTGCTGGCCGGTCCACACACGATATGGAATTATCACCAAACCGGCCTGTAACAGTCCTTGCTTTATGGCTCGGTGCATTATACCTCACAGAGCCATAAAGGATCTGCTCCATAGGATTGCCACAGAGTTGGTAGATCATAATTGTCCAGAATATCCAGGTAAACGTACTGGTTAACAGGTTTGTCTACGATAACCGATGGGCCTGGTCCATACCACGGAAAACACCCGCCAGGAGTACACTGGCAGCTCCAAACTTAGCCGTAGGAACAGTACACTGTGGTAAATAGCGTTCCCCCGGCTGCCCCCACACACAGTCATCAGACTGATTGATCGTGTATTCAACAGTCCATAGAACCCATTTCCATTGATCTACGGTCTACGATAAATTATTTTTATATTATGCTAAACGACGAGTAGCATTCCAAGTGGAGATGAAAGCCTTATGAGCAGTCGCACGACCACGGTAACCCATGGAATGAAGTTCTCTGCGAATGGTACGTGTACATACCGAGGTTTCAGCATTTTTATTCACCTGTACAGTGAGGTCTTGTGCAGTACTTCGTCGATTAGGTGTAACGACTCGCCTGAGACTTTGACTTACTCTGTCACTGATTTTCTTTTGTCTGCCGGTACGTTTTGCTGATTCAGGCACGCCATGTGCCTTCCACGTATTCAATACATCCAAAACAGCTGACTTGGGTATGTTTTAACGCCTCTCGGTTTCTCTTCTGGAAAACCAGCTAATACAACACCAAACAATCTTTCATTTCTCAAGGTCAGTTCTCTCCTGCCGCGACATTTTCACTCAACCTCACAGTGCGATATGATCGTAGTCAGGCGCAGGCTTGTTTTTATACCGTCCGCAGCTGCACCGCGCATCTTAACAACGCAGCGAATCCGTTCATTTGCTTTTGAAGGGGTGTCCGGCGACTTTTGTCAATGTAGTGAATATCGCTTTAAATTCGTACTCGCCGCCCCGGTGGCGCAGTGGTCTAAGCGATGGCGTCTGATCATTCGTCCGAACGGGGTCCGGGTTCGAATCCCGGTGAGGCATGGATGTTGTGTTTGTCTTACGGCACTGGCTCTCCGCCTTCCCTGGAACCAGTGACCCTAAATTAGGGACGGGCGACTGCTTATGGCCCATTGAGTTGCTCACGGTGGTCGTTAAACCTCCAATCAAAAAAAAAAAAAAAATTCATACTCAATTCCCCTCAAAGGGAGTCGGGGGGCAGTCCTGAAGAGCACTCGCTTGACTAAAATGTCCGAAATCGATGCGCGACCTCTTGTGCGAACGTTTGAAGGGAACAGGCATAGGTCCACTGCTGGACAATTGCTAAGGACATATCATAAACGGCTATATAGCGCATAAAAAAGTAAGTGTGGTTGGATGCCAAGTGAAACAAAATAATGTCAGAATGCCAGGACATTACAAGGAAGACAATATATTGTGCTCTGAAATCCACAAGGCTTTGGAACGTGTTCAAGGGACAAACAGGCCATTTTGTGCAGAATACGTAAACGTGAAAACAATTCAATTACCGTCCGCAGGCGTTCCGGCGTAAGATGTCAATACGGGATATGGCCACCATGGAGGGCGATGCAAGATTCCACACGTCGTGTCATGCTTTGCACAACATTATCAAGCAGATGTTGGGGTACTTTATCCCATTCCTCTGTCAGTGCACGGATGAGAGTGTCCTTGTTTATTGGAGGGCATTGGCGACCAGCAAGACTCCTCCCCATAGCATCCCACACATTTTCAATGGGATTCAGATCTGGAGAATGTGCTGGCCATACCAGGCGTTGAATATCCTCTCGCTCAAGACACTCCTAGACAGCGACTTTTCCTTGACATGTTGCGTTGTCGTCCATGAAAATGAAGCTATCACCGACAGCACCACGGAACATGCAAACATGAGGTAGCAGAACATCATTAATGTATCGTTTGCCAGTCATAGTCCCAGTTGGAAGAACATAGAGGGACCTACGGCCATTGATCATGATGCCAGCCCATACCATTACACTACATGTCGGATATCGGTGCCTTTCCTGTATGTTTGCTGGACAATATGCAATACTACTATCACGCCAGATCAGTTGTCGTCGACAATCAGACGATAGACTGTATCTACTCTCATCTGAGAAGAGGACAGCAGACCAGTCATTATCAGTCCAATTGCGATGTTGATGGCACCATTGCAAACGGGCGGTACGGTGACGTCTGGACAATTGGATGCACACAACAGGACGGCGGGGGTATAGTGCTCCTATATGCAAACGTCTGGCGACAGTTTTTCGGGATATCCGCTTGCCAGTAGCAGCCATAAACTAATTTGCTTTCTCACTAGCTGTGCTGCGCCAGTGTCTCTTTGTTGATAGCACTATGTACCGATCTTCTGCAGGTGTCGTACTGCGAACACGACCTCCCCCGTGACGTTTGCTACACTCTCCATTTGTTTGAAATGATTTCCAAAGCCTTGAAACAACACTGTGGCTGACGTCGAACTCCCTGGCAACATCTGTTATTTTTCGCCCTTCTTCAATCTTGATAATAATACGGTCACGCGTAAAATCATCTAGGTGATGTCGGGAAGACATACTAAAAATTGCAAGTTCGTCAATTGATTCTTACGCTTTCAACTTTGCGTTTGAACAACAGCGGTCAATACGCGTCAAATCCTTTATATCTCTTATCAGCGCTATGACGTCTCGAACAAGTTTGGCAATCCAAAATTTGCATACGTACAACACGTCTTACTGTATCCCGCACTTATGCTAATTTCCACATTTTCCTGCCTTCCATTTTATGGTTGCTATCGTTGCTATTGTCATCCGTCCTTAGCAATTGTCCGGCAGTGTATTTGAGTAACAATTCACATTTTGGACATTTTTCCTTAATTAATTAAGTTCCAAAACCTTCTTAAATCAAAGCAAGTGTAGAGGTGGGGAGGATTATGTCAAGAGTCAATGTAGATAAACAATAAACATGGCACCTTAAATTGAGTAAATTCTTTCCAGAAAATTAAGAAAAATAAAAAAACATGTTTGTTTTAAAAGTTAATAGAAACACTGAACTCTTTCAGGGCAATGTAAAAAGAGTCAAAAACCTTTAATGGAGATTTTTATTTAAAACATTTAATGGAGATTTTTAGCATTCGAACTCGCTCTTGGTCTAGCCTACGTCCTTTTTTTATCAACTATGATACATGAAGTGCTGAATAGTCTTCCTGACTCGATGGTGGTGTGATTAAGAACGTTTTAGAGAGTTTCCTGAAATTTTGATATTTTGTGTTGTCTTTCCAGTATTTAAAGTTATCCGCAGATGGTGGAAGCAGTGTCTCTGATAGGCAGGCATTTAAGCCTTCTTCAGGAAACAAACTCTAACTCTGCTCACTGCAGGTACATGGTGTCATCAATTGAGAATAGTAACTCCACATGCTGTAATCTCCTTTTTGTTGAGTTAACGATTTCTGAATGGTATATCATTGACATTGTTCTGAGGACAGCAGGCCACTGTCATTTGTTTGTAAAATACTGGTATCACAAATTTCAATGACCAGTGTTAATTTAATTTGCTCAAGGTTTTCTTTGCACAAAAATACACTTCCTTTGAATTGGGGATCCAGTATAGTTCCAAGAGCATACAATATTTCGGTCTCAACAGACCGATAGCGCCTTTTTACAGATGTCAGCAAGTCATTTCGGAAAACCCTGTACGGAACGTAAAGTTGATTTCAAGTTTTGTAGAATGCTAATGGTGCTATGCACTAAAGGAATTATTTCTGAGATTGTTACTTCGCTGGAACCGACCACAAATATAGCTCTATAGAACACATGTAGAATTCGTATCACTTCTATAGTTGTCCACTGTCGAGCACTAAGATCTACCTGAAAATTTTATTCTGACTCAGATAATAAAACAAGGTTGCTTTTGTTCAGTGAGACGAATAAGCACGTGAATCAGAGAATTCCATCTTGCCGGTTTCTCTTGTATCAAGCGATGCTTTTTGTATTCAAACTTAGCTTAGCTTGAAAAGCTCGTAAGTCTTTCATGCTTAAAAAGAGTGCCTGAATTGTCTCACAATACTCCGCCAGGTTGACATTATTTCCTTAATTTCACTCTTGTTCAGTAAAACCATCTTTGAAAACTAATTGAAAGGTGCAAGGCATGGCAAATGTTCAAAGGTACTGCGTTCCAAAGCTGCAACTATATCAGGCTCATTGTCTCTAATGAAACACACAACTTTTTCTAAGAGATTCCATTCTTTCATAGTGTTGGTAATGAAAGTTTCCATAGCAGGTGCTCTATGTGAAACTTCTACAAAGGGAATTCTAAGCACAAGTGAAGATACCCAAAGTTTTCATATGTAAAGTGAACTGCGAAACTGAGGTAATCGTCAGAAGATGTTGATGTCGACATGTCTGTTGTGACTGCAATAAACTATACTATAAGATTTCAACTTTTATTTTTTTCTTCTTCATACATCTCTGGAATTGCCATTTGGACAAAGTGTTTCCTGCTTGGGATGATATATCTTGGCTCAAGGTGGTTTATCAACTTTTTACAACCTTTGTCTTCTACTATGAACAATGGTTGGTTATCTTTGCAGATCATATCTGGTAATTGTTTTAGCTCTTTGGTCTCCAGGCTTAAAATTTTGCATTTTGTCAATAAATGTTTTCAGAGTCGGTTGGTTAGAAGATACAGCTTTGCGTTTTACTGAGGGTGCTTTGAGAGTGCTTTATTCTCCCAAGGAGAAGCTGCTGAACCTGGACTAGGAATTGAACTAACTGATGCAAGACTCCCAATGACAGCTGGGATCATTTGGGTCATTATTGTCTTCTACTCGGGAGTCAACTGTGAGAGACATTGTGCTTAAGGGTGAAGCTGGAGTCAGTAACGGTGATGGTGAACTTCTGTCTTTCAGTTCTTGAAATTTGGATGAATGCTTATCTTTCAAATGTTTCCACATTGCTGACGTAGTATGTGGCCCTTTTCCTCTGGAAATGTTTGCAGAACACAGACAGCAATTCGCATAATTTTCATTATCCGAAATTTGGAAATAGTTCCAGATATTAGAAGGCCGCCCCGGTGGCGCTGTGGTCTAAGCGATGGCCTCTGATCATTCGTCCGAACGGGGTCCGGGTTCGAATCCCGGTGAGGCATGGATGTTGTGTTTGTCTTACGGCACTGGTTCTCTCCTTCCCTGGAACCAGTGACCCTAAATTAGGGACGGGCGACTGCTTATAGCCCATTGAGTTGCTCACGGTGGTCGTTAAACCTCCAATCAAAAAAAAAAAAAAAAAAAAAAATATTAGAAGATATTTGAGATGATGGCATCTCATAGTTTGACATTCGTTGCAGGTTAAAGGAGATGCGATGGTTGTGTGACAAGCACAAGATAAATCGCTCCTAAGTATGTGTAAAAGCTGTGGTTAATGATAGAAGCTACGTAGTAATAAAAACAATAAATCGTGAGAAACGCTGAGACTGAGACAAAGCATACATGCCGGGTAACGCCGAGCGTATACTGAAAGCGTGTGCAAGTGAGACGCTGCGAAGAGTTGAGTAGAACTAGAAACTCTGAGCTATAGACAGAGTAACTTGAGTCACGTGCGCGATGCAGCGCAAAGTCACACTTTCCCCTCCGTTCACACACTCGTCACCACAGTAACCGCTGCCGGTAAAGAGATGAAATATGGCTAAGTCACTTTTTTTTTTTTTTTTGATTGCAGGTTTAACGATCACCGTGAGCAACTCAATGGGCTATAAGCAGTCGCCCGTCCCTAATTTAGGGTCACTGGTTCCAGGGAAGGGAGAGAGCCAGTGCCGTAAGACAAACACAACATCCATGCCTCACCGGGGTTCGAACCCGGACCCCGTTCGGACGAACGATCAGAGGCCAACGCCTTAGACCACTGCGCCACCGGGGCGGCCTTAGTCACTTTTCCGACCATACTTGAGGTATGGTGGCTAAAGCGCTGTCAGATGGGACACGCTTGCTCTCTGTGTTTGGCTGAACAATTCCTTCACTGTTGCATCCGGTCTGGAAGTAAGGAGATGTTTGAAATAGCTGTGTACACACTGTAGACGATCGTCTTCAATTGTTTTCTAATATCAGAACTGGTTATGCTGACAAAAATTCGAACAAATGTCGCTCTAGAACAAGCACCAGACGCCAAGTGTTTTAGGTTAAGATTCGAAAGATTCGAATGATGAAAAAGGCGCGAAGATTCGAGTTTTTCAGATCTCGAATCTTTTTCAAGATTCGCAGGATTCGAGAATTCAAATGTCCCATCCCTAAGAAATATGCATCGTAAATTCACGGCCGTCCCGGTGGCTTGTGATCATTCGTCCGAGTTAGGCCCGGGTCCAAATCTCGGTGAGGCGTGGTTGTTGTGTTAGTCTTACGGCACTGGCTCTCTCTCTCTCTCTCTCTCTTCCCTGGAACCGGTGGCCATAAATTAGGAACGGGTGCTGCTTGCAGCCCATTGAGTTGCTCATGATGGTCGTTAAATCCTTAACTCCCAAAAAAAATAAATAACGAAATTTATCACGGAAAGTGGCTCTTCAACTTCAAAAATGTTTCTACAGTGTACGGAATGTGCATGTGTGTGGCATGATGCGGCGATATTTTGCCCTGTGCTGTTCCGTGACATTATATAGCGGCGTTGTTCGTATATTGGGCATTATATTTGTCGCGTTGCATAACCGAGTTCTTTAGTACCATTTACGTGGGTCTTCAGGGCTGCATTCCTCTGTTAGCCTGGGTTTCGTGGCTGTTGCTTTAATTTTGAGCACCAATGAATTTCAAGAGATACTGTAAGAGATAAATCAAGGCATTTCGTCGAGTTTGGCGAAAAATTTCCATGTCGCAGAGCTCCTGTGGATAGCAGGTATGAAGCAGGACGCAGAGCACCTCTGGTTTCTGCAGGTATGAAACGTGGGAAATATGTAACTCCCCAGCCTCCTGCTCGGGTGAAAATTTAAAGAAGGAGCGTTATTAAATGGCTTTGCGGCCAGATTTTTCTACTTGAAAAAAAAAAGAGGTTATGAAATTTTTCTTTGATTGAGTGGCCTTTAAGTAATGTGTTAAATTTTTCATGAAACTATTGTATTTGTAAATGCCGTACAGCTACTGACAAACAAATTAATTAGGTAAACGTTGCTGCTAAGACCGCATTCTTTAATCTGTATTTCCTCTGTCTCAAAGTTGTTCTGCGTGTTTCTATTTTCGAAAATCGAAAGCTCATGCGCATGTAAAGTCATACACCTCTTCCCATTATAATACCTGAGTCTGAATAATCGCAACAGCTAATCTCAAGCCCATTAGATCCCTTTCAATCATTAAATCTCTTTGGATTTTTGAAACATTTGAATAGCTCACTTAGATAAACACGTTAGCAAAATTCCATTAAAACCATTTTTTTTCAAATCATTGTCACATTACTAAGTTATACAGGGTGTATCAAAAGTCGCAGGACACCCTTGTATTTCAGAAACGGGAGGAGAAATGAAATATCTAAATACCCCAGCAAAGAATCGGTAAGGGGGCCTATCTTTTAGGCACTTTCAGGAACATGGACGCCACTTTGAAATCCGTCATATTGGATCAAGGTCAAATGTTTCAAATGGTAAGGGGGACATGCTGCATATCAAACAAGACCAGAAGTTTCTCAGAAAGTGATTGTCGTAATCCAGTTTGACATATGGGCAGTGGTTCACAAGTCATCAACATATAAATTTGAAATATCAACCTCTAAAGTACCTTGTGATGGGCAGCTATTTGATGTGTTCAATATGTTGACATTATTGCTGAACACAAAACTGAAGGCGCTTGATCCGGTCGTTGTGCACCCGCACGAGAATATCGGGAGAAATGCGTTTACAGGCCTCCTGGATGCATTGCTGAAAGTGGTGTTTGTCGCGGATTTTGTCAGCGTGCACCACGTGTTTCGCATGACACCTCTGATACAGTGGGTGAGTCGAACGTTTTGCAATATTTGCATAAACGCATGTGCTGGGGCGGGTATGTCACGTGTTTAAATTAGTTAGAGTCGCGCACTGCAGTCAGTCGAAAGGGATATAAAGTGGTAGTCGTTGCTCTGAACAGCACTGCATGTCGTCGTTCTCTCTGATGTTGGGACGCCTAAAGGATGAACAGCCACAACCGACTAATTAGGGAACTTTTGCTTTACGAGCTCAGTCGGCCATAACGCTGCTCAAGAAACACGAAACATTTGTCATGCGAAAAGGGAAGGTTTCCTTGGACCACAGCACCGCAGCCAGATGATTTAAGAAATTTCGCTCAGGTGATAGAAACTTCGACAATCAGCCAAAGTCAGGTAGGCCGCGAAACGTGAATTCAGAGGTCATGTAGGCCGCGAGCCGTAGAGGGAAATCCGACAACCAGCACTCGGAGATTGTTATCCAAGCTGGTCGGAGATTGTTAGGCAAGTTGGTCGGATATTATTAGACAAGCTGGTCGGAGATTGATAGGCAAGCTGGTCGGAGATTGTTACGCAAGCTGGTCGGAGATTGTTAGGCAAGCTTGTCGGAGATTGTTAGGCAAGCTGGTCGGAGATTGTTAGGCAAGCTGGTCGGAGATTGATAGGCAAGCTGGTCGGAGATTGTTAGGCAAGCTTGTCGGAGATTGATAGGCAAGCTGGTCGGAGATTGTTAGGCAAGCTGGTCGGAGATTGTTAGGCAAGCTGGTTGGATATTGTTAGGCAAGCTGGTCGGAGATTGATAGGCAAGCTGGTCGGAGACAGTTAGGCAAGCTGGGCATATAATATACTACCGTGGTTTGTCACCTTCAGGACCTCGGCAAGGTCTACAGGAGTTACCGCATTATCCCTCAGGAACTGACGCCAGCTGAAGCAAACCGCCATTTGGACGTGTGCACGAAACTCCTAAAAATCCCGTGCAATGTACGTTTCATCAAAATGATTATTACGTGTCCTGAAAAATGGGTTTATGTTCGCACTCCTGACACACAACGGTAGTGATTGAGGCTAGATGATCTTCCTGAACCTTTTGCCAAACGTGGGCGCTTCGAGCACAAGGTGATGCACTTCTTCTGGGGATATTTTGAGGGAACAATTCATTACGAATTTATACCAGACGGTCGGACCATCACTCTGAACAGCTGGAGAGGATGTCTGCTGTTTTGAAGTAGAAGTACCCGGTACTGGTGAACAAAAAGCACGCTCTCTTACACAAGGAAAAACCCTCGGCCTCATACCGCGCGAACGATCCTGGGAAAACTCCAGGAACTACAGAGCATCAACTTATGCCACACCCAGCATGTAGTCCGGGCATTCTCCGTCGGATTGTTACTTGTTCCGGTCAATGGTAAACTTCCTTCCCGGGCAGCTCTTCAACAACAGAAAGAAGGTGGCGGCTGGGGTGAAGGAGTTCTTCGCCTCGAAAGACAAGAATTTGTACCGCGGCCGAATCGAAGAACTGGCAGACACATTGCTAAAGCTGGTCCAACATGATGGTCTATACTTTCAACGCTAGTCAGCTTTCATCGTAAAGGTACATATGAAGACATACAGTGATCCAAATACTGCAACACTTTCGACTCACCCTCTGCAAAAGTTGGGTGGCGTGAAATCGTGGGATCTGGGTTGCCATTCCACAATACCACGCCGGACCCAATGAGCAGAGAATTAAACATGTAGTTATTGTCTGAAAATTGCTCCGTAATGTAATGGAATCCCATTTTGCTCGAAATAAAAGGCGAAATTTCCATCTTCATTCAAAAGCGAAAGGAACGCTGTTTCCTTTTGTATATCCAGGTACCCTTGAGCATTTAGGTTATTGTCGATGAAAATGGATCCGACTGCAAGAATGACTCATATCCCACACCACACCACAAGCTTTACTTTACCAACGACGTCGGATGGTACTGTCCAGCGAGGGTTCCTGTCACTCCAGTACCTGTGGTTCTGACGGTAAACCTAATGCTGACAAGCGTCTCCCGAGAAGGTCCCACACGTGTTCGATTGGATTTAGGTCCAAGGACCTTGTGGGCCAATCCATGCGTTGAATATTATCACTCTCTAACAACCACTGTATGAGGAGGTGAAGTGTTGTCGTCCATGAAGAAGAACTCAGAACCCACACAGCACCTCTAAACAGACACACGTGAGGCAGGAGAACCTCGGTACAATAGTGGACAGCAGTGACTTAACCTACGTGGAAGATGGTGGAGGTCAGTACGGCTACCAAGCATGATACCGCCCCAAACGAGAACTCCACCACCTCCAAACCGGTCTCTTTCGATGATGTTGGAGGTTTGATTGCGTGTTCCCTGCTCTCTCCAGATGTGTATACGTCCCCAATCGCTCGTCATACTAAATCGGCTCTCATCCGTAAAGAGAACTCGACCCCATTGCTGATGTGTCCAGTTCTTGTGTTCCTAGAACCACAGAAACCGCCGTCTCCGATGAGCAGGCGTTAGTGGAACACACCGTACTTGTTGTCGTGCAAATAGACCACCTTTGTGCAGCCTCCTGGCCACGTTAAAACGCGATAACGGACGTTCAGTTGTCTGTTGCATGTGCCTTGCGATTTCTACCGCTGTCTACCGTCTCTCTCTTCTCGCCTGTAGGAAAATATATATCGACGTCCGCCGCTGTGGTTGCTCGTGGACGACCACTGCTAAACTCTCGGACAGCTGTTCCTGTCGTTTGAAATGCTCTCCAACCTCGTGAAACGATGCAGAGAGCGATCCCGAACTCCTGGGCCAAACTAGTCGCACTTCGACCTTCTTCCAATTTCCCAATGACGCGACATCGGGTAAAGTCATCTAGATGTCGTCTACTGGATTGCCTGTTGGCCATATCACACGGTGGCAGCAACTCGACGTCGTTCAAACCGATGTACACCGTGCAATACCTTTCACTGAATTGCTGAGCGAATACACCGCCCGTGTGCTTTATACCCTTCCGACACTACCCCCTCCCCTATGTCATGCTGCATATATGCGCATGCCCTACCGTACCGAACCCTAGTCTATCTCCGGAGTGGTCTTTCGGTCCGTTCTGCCTGCTCGTTGCGCTCTTATGCCAATTTCTCCTCTTCGTCCTTAATTTTTGCACACCAGTGTACTAGACTGTACCGGATTCGAATGATTAAGTAGTCTCATTGTTAACTGTACCAAAACACGGATCTTCTCGGTCTGTAAGTCTCATCTAGCGAGGTAAGGAAAAACTTTTGAAGGAGTCGGGGAATAAGCCATATTTTTAAAAAGCAAACTAAAATGGCTTACCAGACACTTTCCTAATGCAAAAAAGCAAAGGCGGTTCAAAAACAATGAAACGAAGAGAGTGGGGGGGGGTCACTGCTAATGATCATTTCAGATACTTTAGTCTTTATAGAACACAACTGCTTTGTTCTTTTTTTTTTAAGTATTATATTAGTAAAAACTTGTTCCAGCTGAATTTAAATCAGGAAATTCAATAATTTGAATCTGCATATTTTTTCAAAAAAAAAAAATACTTGTTTTTTGGGAGGGGGGTTCCCGAGCTCATTCCGGCACTGTGCGGAAAAAAAATCAGTGTTACAAGATGAACAGTCATTCCGGACGGATATCTTCAGTCAGAAAGTTCTTTAAAACAGGGTATCCAGAAAGCTGGAGAATCATACGACGCAGCTGGTCACGGAAGTCATTAAGAACTGCTTTCCTTCAATAACTGAAGGTTCATGAAGTCAATTTCAAGAGGTCAAGTTGTGAGAAAATTATGGTCTTGTTTGACATGCAAGCCCCTTACCATTTAAAAAATTTTACCTTGATCCAATATGGCGAATTTCAGGATGGCGGCCATGTTACGGAAATAGCCTAAAAGATAGGCTCCCTCACCGATTCTTTGCTGGGGTATTCATATATTTCATTTTCATTCCCGTTTCTGAAATACAAGGGTGACTTTAGACTCACACTGAACTTCTCAGTAATGTTAGATATTTTATTTGCGAAAGTATGAACATAATTAGCAACACGTCTTGACATTTGAAGTGTTCGGCGGAGGAAATTGATATCTCCATCACTGCGTTTCTCAGAAACGTCGAAAAAATTAAATAACATCCACTGATTTTCACTCATAGCGAATGAAATCGAACTGGATGTATGACTGTACTTAAGGGGAATATATATGCGGCACCTAGAAGAAAGGCCGCTTGCAAGATATCAGTGAAAAATATGCAAATAGTACGGTTTCATAAAATGATGTCGTCTCGAACATGGAAAGAAAGTTACGATAAAAATTCAGGCAAATACCAACACAATCTCCTATTACAAAAGCAGAGTGAATGGGCATGAGGAAAGAGAAGTGGAGTCTGGTATATGCTAACAAACAACACGCCATTGGCAGTGTTCCAAGTGTAATGTTCGTAGCTGTATAGTACTGTCTGAACACTATATGACGTACCTGCCAGCAGGACGTACACGACATAAAGGCAGATAGTAGTCAGAACAAACGTCCGCGTAGCTCAATTGGTAGAGCAACTTATTCCGGAATGAGGGAATCCGGGTTCGAATCCTGGCGTGGACAGAAATGACGGAGAAATTTATTTCGTTATAATGGCGCCCGAACTATCCGGATGACCCGACCGTTAAAAATCTCGCAATGGTGTGATGTTCTTTCTACACCGCGAGATAGGAAAAATCAGAGAATCCCTTCTCCAGCGCTTCGAAAAATAAATGTGTGTGACGTTGCATTCCACACACCAGATTGACTGGGAGTTCTCAAATGCACGTTCTACAGTGGATGGCTGCCTGCAACGTTTCATGGTCACGGCTGACCCGTGGGCCATGGCCCCGGCCCTCTTTCGGGGGGAGATGTGACGTACCTGCCAGCAGGACGTACACGACATAAAGGCAGATAGTAGTCAGAACAAACGTCCGCGTAGCTCAATTGGTAGAGCAACTTATTCCGGAATGAGGGGATCCGGGTTCGATTCCTGGCGTGGACTAAAATGACGGAGAAATTTACTTCGTTATAACTACACATATCAGTTCTTAATAACTTTACCTTTAAGCGAATCAGGAGTCACTCAAATAGCTTCACCTTTAAGCGAATAAGGAGTCACTCAAATAACTTCAGAAAAGGTTACTTTCTATTCTTTTTTATTCTGCCACTAAGCCATTGGTACTTCAACAAAGTGAGATCAAGCGAACCTGAGTTAACATCATCATTAATACTTGACTAAGAAAGACAACACTGACATGAAAGTAGATAACGCAGCTTTCAAATAACTTCAATTCAACAATATCGTATCCACAATTAGTATTATAACTTCCACCATCTCCACATACTGCTGCTGTTCAAAATTATATATCGGTCAGTTCTCATCTGACACATACACACGTCATAAGTTCTGACCTTAAATTGTTGCCAACCATACTCCTTCGAGAGAGAAGATATCACGTTAAGTTTGAAGTCGCGAAGGAGAACGAACTTAAATGTACATAGAGAAAGAAACTATAAAGGAAAGTTAAATTAGAGTATACGTCACAAGTCTCATTAGAGAAAGAAACTATAAAGGAAAGTTAAATTAGAGTATACGGCACAATTCTCGTTAGAGAAAGAAACTATAAAGGAAGGTTAAATTAGAGTATACGTCACAAGTATAAGTACAGAAAGAAACTAAAAAGGAAATTTAGAGTACAGTATACGTCACAAGTCTCGTTAGAGAAAGAAACTATGAAGAAAAGTTAAACTAGAGTATAGATCACAAGTCTCATTAGAGAAAGAAACTGTAAAGGGAATTTAAATTAGAATATACGTCGCAAGTCTCGCTAGAGAAAAAAACTAAAAAGGAAATTTAGAGTAGAGTATACGTCACAAGTCTCATTAGAGAAAGAAACTAAAAAGAAAAGTTAAATTACAGTGTACGTCACAAGTCTAATTAGAGAAAGAAACTATAAAGGAAAGTTAAATTAGGGTATACGTCACAAGTCTCATTAGAGAAAGAAACTAAAAAGGAAATTTAAAGTAGATTATACGTCACAAAACTTGTAATAAACTTAATTAATAACAAGGAACAATACGTAAACTGTACTTAAATAGTATAACTATACTAGTGATCCGAAATTCCTTGGCGTTGAACAGAAATTCAAGATTCGCAGGTTTTGCACATCAACCAGATGGTTTTTTTTTCAAGGAAGGTAGACAGCAAACTACAAACTGAATAATAGAACGGTTCAAATCGTTTTAATAGAACGGTTCAAACTGTTGAACCGTCATATTATTCATTTTGCAGTTTGCTGTCTACCTTCCTTGAAAATGCCATCTGGTTGATGTGCGAAAGCTTGGAAACTTTGATTTCTATCCTACACCACAAAATTTTAGATCACTAGTATAGTTATACTATTTAAATATAATACACTTGTCTGACAAAAGGCAGAAACACTAATTGTAAGGACAGAATAAAGGAACTCAAAGGGAAAATAAATTTTCTTGTTTGTCAAATATTGTCAAAAATATGAATCTGAAACCGCCATTTGTTTCTTATAGGATGATACTTCTGAACGGATTATACAATACGGATTCCCGATAGCTGCACCAACAAGAACTGGAGATTGTTTTTTTCTGAAGAGCCCAAAGAAACAGGAACAGAAGACAAACGCAAACAAAGTACCAGAAGATTAAGAGTCGTTGCTGATGGTTGGGGGAGAGAGTCCAGAGTTAAGAGGATCACTTTTCGAGGGGAGAGATGAGAATGGAATTACATCGCACGCGTTGCATTACGAATAGACAACGCCTTTGGGCGCCGGTGTCAATCAAACGGGTGTGTGTGTGTGTTGAACGAAACGGGAAATAGTGTAAGAAATTTACTTACCGGTACGTAGTTTCATATGGGTTTCAGTCCTTCCTGTTACTTTAATGAATTCCTCTTTCCCGTTACCTCCATCTCTCTAGGGGCCTACGACCAGCCATTGAAACACTATTTCTTATTTTATTTTAGCTTAGCTCTTACACAAAACATAAAAGTTTAGCCTATAATACCACACATCACAGAATTTTGGGAAGGATGGTTGCAAAGCTTGCTCTTAATTGTGTCACACTCCTTCAGATTTAACTGATCTTGGAAAGGAGAAAATGTGAAACGTAAAAGGTGTATTTTGGCAAAATGATCAGTAGCTGGAGGAGAGAATTCGTCAGCGTAAGTAATTTTTTTGTTAAAGCCTTGAATTTTACTAAAACAGTGTAATAATCTAAACAAAGCGTTTAAGCCGGTATTATGCGTCACTTTGACTCAGTACGAGAATGGCGAATAAGAAATGTCTGATAAAGGTATTTTTCTTTTTATGAGTTATACTGTGTAAACTGCAAGATATGCAATGTGTAAATAGATTTCACATATTTATTTTACGCCTACAATTAATACAATTCAGAGCCACAGATGGAACAGGGATCTTCTCTGTACTGTCCGTCAACTTGGTCTACCTCATTTACTAATTAGACTACAGCTACTTCGTTTTGTTAAACTGCTTTGACCGTAGCTACTTCGTGACGTTGAATTGGTTGGGCCGCCATTTTTTGCAATGTTGAGTGGATTTTGCCACCGTTCCTTTGTGATGCTGAATTGACTTGACTGCAGCTACTTCGGGATGTTGAATTGATTTTACCGAGGCTACTTCGTGACGTTGAATTTATTTGGCCCCCGTTCCTTTGCCTTGTTGAACTGATTTGACTATAGCTACATCGTGATGTTGAATTGATTTCAGTAGAGCTACGTCGTGATGTTTAATTCATTTGGCCGCAGCTACTTCGTGACGTTGCAATAATTTAGCCACCGTTTCTTTGCGATGTTGAACTGATTTGACCACAGCCACATCGTGAAGTTGAATTGATTTCCTCACAGCTACGTCGTGATTTTGCATTCATTTGGCCGCAGCTGCTCCGTGATGTCGATTAAATATGACGGCAGCTATTTTGTGATGTTAAACTGATTTGATCGCAGTTACTTTGTGAATTTGGCGGCATCCACATCATCGAGAGAGAGCCACAATTGTTTTATTTGTGGTTTGTGGTTCGTACCAACATTACGATGTAGCTACGGTCAAATGCTACTCAGTGATATAAATGACGATCTCGAAATGCAAATAAAGATAAAGCTATCGGATATTTCTGACCTTAAAAATAAATGAATGATAGAATTTCATAATGCTCAAGGCATTTAAAGTGTTTTGGAGTCAAACCAAACTTGTGCAATTGAGCAGTCTAATAAAACATTTCAATGAGGGGAAAAGAGACGACATTGTGTCATTGGTGCATTTGTACTTCGGCATTTTCAAAGAATGATTTAAATGTTTAAAAAAAGTCTATCTGAAATGTGGGGATGTGATCGAAGATTAGCATGTCAGAAGGAACTGCAAAGACTAAACATGATATGTTTGATTGCTTTTAACCAAAGATGTGAAAAAAAGAATAATGTGCTGAGTTTGTACCTGCGAGAGACATGAGTGTGTTACAATGACAACAAAAATTACACTGCTCCTCCATAACACACATATTTAAGTACACGAATGTTTGGCAGAAAATATTTAGTTGCCATGAATAGCGAAAAAATGGAAATTAATAAAAAGCAAAAATAGAAAAAAAGGTTTACGAGATAGTTGATAGGTATACCATGCCGGTTTTGATTTCACATATATAAATCTGGAAGAAGAGAAATTGCTGCATTTTGACAAACATAGTCTACATCTGCATTATACATCTGCATTCTACATCTAAGAAAAGTCAATGACGTGAACCGTTCTTCTACACTCAGTTCCTTCAGCTGATCTTCGGTCTTCTTTTTACGGTTCGTGAGCTCCATATTAATAACTCTACTTATTGCTCACTCTTTTCCTCTGCGTTTAAATACATGTCCATGTCAGAAAGTTCAAATATTTGAAACCTGAATCACATGAAATGTTGTTCACATAATACACTATCTACCAACAAGTAATTAGACACCCCTGCAATCGACGATATCTGCGGTCGTGATACACGTCACGTCCACCGCCATTAAATATCGTGTGGGAAACAACAACGCAACCAGTCGCATGCAAGATGCCACGCAGTTCGGAGCTCTCTGATTTCGAGAAAGGTGTAATCGTCGGGTATCACAGAAATGGCCGATCCATACGTGACATATCCAGCGAGTTGAAGTACCCAAAATCGACAGTGACCTACGTGATTGGCAACTGGAAGATGAGAGGTGACTGTCGGAACGTACCCCGACCCGGCAGACCCAAAAAAACTGGGAGTTAGAGACCGACGGGTGCTGGCCAGAGAAATTCAAAAGAACCGCACCAAATCGATGAGCCACATCCCCAAGGAGTTTCAACATGCATCCGGGAATGTTCTTTTGATGAATACCATCCGTAAGGAAGCCCATGTGCTTGGTTATCATGGACGTGCTGCCGCCCACAAACCTTTGATCACCAAGTCCAATAGCGCTGCTCGGCTAACGTGATGCAAAGAATGTCGGCAGTGGACCGTTGAACAGTGGAAACAGGTTCTCTAAAGCGACGAATCAAGGTTCACCCTCTACCGTTCGGATGGCAGGGTCTGGGTTTGGCCTCTTCCTGGAGAACGCCTCCTGCCGGTATTTATTGTGCCAACTGTGAGGTTCGGCGGCTGTGGAATTATGCTATGGGGTGTTTCTCCTGGTATGGCAAGGGACCCTTGGTCGTAAATCCAGGTAGACTCAACGCCGAGACCTACTGAACCATTTTGGATTGCCAGCGCTTCCTACGTTGTGGCAGTTTTACGGGGTGGACCCATGTTACTTTCAGGATGACAATGCCACCTGTCATGTTGCGAGGTCCACCATGGCTTATTATGGTGACAATGGGGTTAATCGAATGGACTGGGCTGGGCAGAGCCCGGACCTTAACCCTATCGAGCACCTCTGGGACGAGTTGGAGTGTCGACTTAAGGGCTGCCCCCACCGTCCGAAATCGGTGAAGGAACTGACCTGTCTTCTCCAAGCCGAGTGGAAGAAAATACCGCTAGCCGTCGTACAACGCCTGGTTGAGAGTATGCCCCAGAGGGTCGCAGCTGTAATCGCCGCTCGTGGAGGCTCCACCAACTATTGAAAGTGAACAAACTTCGTTTTCCTTTGCTATCACAGGTGTCCAATTACGTGTTGGTAGATAGTGTATAATCACTCCCAATCTTCTTTCTTTGATTCGGAGTTAAATGTCACCATGATCAACTCCAACGGATATAGACAATCCGCGGTTAATAATTGGGATCACTGGTTTGAGGGACAGTCAGAGCATTGGGATGGGCATACAATCCAAGTTTCGACGAGACTCGAATCCTGGCACTTCTCGACCGACTAGTCAAAACTCAGGGCCTTTGATCACCCGGCAATCAGTCGTGTATTAAATGCATGATTCCACAGTTTCTGATCAGAAAGCTGCAGATGGAAACGGAAGCTTTGACCAAGTGTCAGCTGGTTTGATATGTTGGTTATCCGTCTGCGTAGTAATTAAATGGAAATGCAGAAGCACTGAAGGACAGTAGTTTCCGGCAAATTTTGAAAATATCTAAATTAAATGGAAATGGAGGAACACTAACGGACAAAAGCTTCCGACAAATTCTGAAAATCTCTAACTTAAATAGAAATGCAGAAGCAGTAAAGGGCAGTAGCTTCCGGCAAATTTTGAAAATCTATAACTTTAAAAATATTCATTGTTGAAACTTTTGGTATGGGCTTTACCATGGTCACTGTGAAAGACGCATCTTTGGTACTAAGTGTGAAAAACTTAGTTGGAAACAAAATTTGCAACCTTCCAAATGTTTTCTACATTATACAGAGCATATAGACAAACGGATGATTAGGATCATTTTAGGGCGCACCTTTAATCGATAAGTGGTCAGAACCACCCGCATCTGGATAATCGCCCTACCTGACTTTGAATAATGGATTGCGCATGAGAGATGTGTTCGTCCTACTGCTTAGTTACGCCTTTTACTGGACCAGAGGCTTACGGGGTCTTTAAACGCTGAAAGGAAAGAAAAATACGTATTTCAAGAGAGATTTGAGAAGATTAGACAACACATTTGTTTTTTATGGAATGTTTAACGACCACCATGAGCAACTCAGTGGGCTATAAGCAGTCGCCGGTCCTTAATGCAGGGCCAGTGGTTCCAGGTAAGGGAGATAGTCAGTGCCGTAAGACAAACCCAACATCCATGTCTCACCGGGATTCGAACCCTGATCCATCTCGGACGAATGATTAGAAGCCATTGCTTAGACCACTGCGCCACCACACTACAATCAGAAACAAGAAATCATTTACAGTTCAGTAGACATGGTTATGATTAGTAGAAAGTAGAAATTGTCTAAGAGGCGTGGCGCGATGACAATATGCCAGGAACGAGATCGAAGTCGTTCGAGAAGGCTTGTACGGAGAAACAGAACTTCCTTTGTGCAGCCGCATTCAATGAAGACTATTTCCGACCCATATATCAGTGAACTAAGCGCAGGAACTTGAAGAGGATCGTTATTGGTATTCGCATGCCTATACAGAAACCACTTATTTCTGTAAAGACCCGGAAAGTTTGTCCACAGTGGTATCAAGAACATAGTGACTGGATACTGGAGGACTGGAAAAATGTCAAAAGATCGGTCTTGTTCTGCACCGACGGTAGGCAGAGGGTTTGCTGGGAGTTCCATAAAACAATAAACGCAGCTTGCCTTCTAAGCGCAACTCAAGACTCTGTCATGGTATGAAGCCTGTTCTGTTGATGCAGAACTGGTCCCTTGATGTTGCTGAAAAGTCCGGTGTCCTCCAGGTATTATCTGAACATTGTTGCCGATCAAGTTCATCCCGCAATGTTGACCTTTTATCCAAGACGGGGGCAACTGTTTCATGGAAGACAATACTACTTTCCATCGGGCAAGATATTTTCGGCAGTGGATCAGCAAGAATGAGATCGAATTCCGCCATATTCCACTGCCACCACATAACTCAGGAAGTAACCTTATTGAGAATATATAGAACATGTTGGAAAAACAAAACTGGGAGCAAATTCCTCTTCCGTTAAATCTGAGACAGTTGAATGACTGTCTGGTGAACCCCGGCATACTGGAGACGTAGATGCATTCCAAAACCTTCTGGAATCTATGTCAAAACGCATACGTGCAGTAATTCGTTTTACAGGAAGTCCAACCTGGTATTGCATAAAAGTTTCTAATTCAAAGGGCAGTATATGCAGATGCTGATGAATTCAATATATATATTATTCCTTATCATTGCTTCTAAATATCCGATTGAATCAATTATTCTTTTCCTTTGGTACCTTATCCCACGAAGACCTTTTTCGCACGCTTTCTTTTCAACATAACCCAAATTTTTCCCCTATGACAAGGTAATGTACGCGTATTCTCCGTATTCCCGGATATAAATACTTCTGCGCAGCCAAATCGAAAAATTACTTTTATCGCAGATGATAAAGTTACTGGTAAATAATTTTTTATAACTTAGTTCTTAATTTCCTGTAAAACGCAATTTACGTAGAACCTCTGACGACTCCCCTGAGGCTTCGAAGTCCTCTATCACTGATTTTCCTTGGTCTGCCGGTACAAACTTTCACGTGAGTACAAGGTTTTACTTTGGATATACACTATATTGAGAAAAGTCACCGGACACCACTTCAAAAGCAAATGAATGGATCTGCAGCGTTGTTAAGATGCGCGGTACAGCTGCAAACGGCGTAAAAACAAGTCTACAGCTGACCGCGATCATATCGCACTGTGAGGTCGAGTGAAAATGTCGTGGTGGGAGAGAACTGACTTTGAGAAAGGAAAGATTGTTGGGTGTTATATTAGTGGGTTCTCCATAAGAGAAACCGAGAGGCGTTTAAACATACCCAAGTCAACTGTTTTGGATGTACTGAATAAGTGGAAGACACATGGTGTGCCTGAAGCAGCAAAACGTACCGGCAGACCAAAGATAATCTCGGATAGAGGACGTCGATGCCTCACAGCTAATCGACGAAGTACTACACATGACCTCAGTGTACAGTTGAGCAAAAATGCTGGAACCTCGGTATGTACACGCACCATTCGCGGAAAACCTCATTCCGTGGGTTACCATGATCGTGCGGCTGCTCCTAAGCATTTCATCTCCACAAGGAATGCTACTCGTTGTCTAGCATGGTGTAAAGAACATTTATCGTGGACCATAGAGCAATGGAAACAGGTCCTATGGACTGATGAATACACGATCAGTCAGTCTGATGGCTGTGTGTGGGGGCAGCCGGGGGAACGCTATTTACCACAGTGTACTGTTCCTATGGTCAAGTTTGGAGCTGGCAGTGTACTCGTGTGGGGTGTTTTTCGTGGTGTGGTCCCGGCCCATTGATTATCATGGACAAACCTGTTAACCATCACGTCTACCTCGATATTCTGGACAATTATTCCTTGCAAACTCTGTGGAAATACTATGGAACCCAGAATTGTTGGTACCAGAAGGATAATACACCGAACCACAAAGCAAGGATTGTTACGGTGTGGTTTGACGATAATTCTGTATCGTGTGTGGACTGGCCAGCACAGAGCCCTGATATTAATCCCATGTAATACCTGTGGGATGAATTAGAGCGCCGCATAAGACGTTTGGAACCAAGGCCCACTACTAAGCAATAATTAGCGGCAGCAACATGTACTGAATGGAAGCGCATACCTATCGCTGTGTTCCAAAACCTTGTCGAAAGCATGTCTCGAAGGGTCAGTGCATGCATTAAGGCCAAAGATGGTCCGACACCGTACTAATGTATGTCAATAAATGCTATGTTGTGCTTCTCTTCTAGGTGTCTGGTGACTTTTGTCAATATAGAGTATTTCATTAAGCTTGCTATCTAAACAAGGCAAGTGGAAACACGTCCTTTTCTGTCAAATGCAAGTTACGACGGAAATCATTTTTGTCTACATTTTCAGCTGAAAATTGCATATCTTCTCCACAAGGAGGCGTAAATGTATATCTATTGATTTCAATACATAATTTTTTAAGAGTCTCATTTTAAATAGTTATTTCTGGATTGTGTGGTGTTCGCATTCAGAAATATTTGGATACAGTTGGTAATTTTTTAACGCACGGCTTTTCCGCTGGAAGCCGTAAGGGAGCATTTCCATTTAAAACATGTTCGTAGCTGTATCTGCTCTCCGAGTAGCCTGATTTAAAACAAATCTTTTTCGGACAGAACACGGAAGCATTTATGCGCATTTCCTTCCCGTTTTAAGCGCATTTTGTGCCCAAATAATAATTCACAATTCAGACATTTAGGGATGCACCCAGAATTCCTTTACACAGGATGTTATTCTTAGTCTTCTCGATGTCTTAGCTGCCAAAAGTTTCTTTGAAAATTTGGTTTAATGTAAGATACGATTCCCTTCGTCGAACAATTTCACGTGCTCTTGGATTTTTCGCAATGCACAGTTCTGACGCTAGGTAGCATTATGTATTCGTATATTTCTATTTGCAACTGCGTCTCCATTTCTAAACATTTTATTGAAGACCTTATTGTTGTAGTGTATATTATCTATTATTGTAAAAAATTCAACCATTACCGTCTTTAAATAATACAGTTTTCCTTTTAAGAGATGTACTGATAAAATTATTTTTCTAGCCAAAACAGTGGTTGTAATAAAAGTCGTGCATGAAAAATCCATTTCCCATTGTAGAGCTTTCGCTTTAAATTATGTTTGGCAAAATTTTCTGATTTTTCAGAATTCATTATTCTGCCGCATTGTTTTGAAAGGATGTCTCCGATTCTAAGAATCCCTTGGAAAAATCCTTTTGTGCAAAAACAATCTTCATACGCTTCACTATACCAATATGTTGCTCCCATTTACTTCAAATAATGCATGACCTTTTTGCTCGGGTACGTAAGGACAGGACACACATTACGTTTTTCTCCACATCCCTTCTTTAAATTGTTAGATTAACAATTTCTCTTTCTGCGAATGTCTGCTGCTATGAAGAACAATTTGCGTTCAGTTTTTTTATTTTTGATAACAAGAGCTTTTCGCAACAAGCATTTGTGTCGCTAGTCGGCATGAATACCTATTTTTGCTTATAAATGTATTACCTACGTATTTTTAGAAATCCGGTTGAGAAACAATATAAACTGTTTCACTATCGAAAACACAGAGCACATTGCACAAACAATGCGCAATTTTTACAATATAAGGAATAAATACATACATTTATCTACTGATTTGTTTTCCGCTTGTTAAAAATCTGTTTGGAAAAATTCATTTCCTGTCGGAAAGGATTTCCTGACTTACCAATGAGATTTTGACATTTTCTTTCTTGTTCAAATTTTTATGGAAATCTACCGTTGGTTTGTTACCGAATTGTCATCAAATGTATCGATTATTTTTGTATTACATCGATACTCAGATACCACAAACGGTCATTCCTGATTAATACACGCAATTGACGTGGACTAGGAACATCAAACAGAAATCATCGCTCTTTCCACATTTATAAGTGAGTCACGGAAAAATTATCATCGGCCGCCACCGGGGATCGAACCCTGGGTCTTCCAGTTACGCGCCGGACATGCTACCACTGCACCACAGTGGTCTCGAATTATCCAGACTCCCATACGACTAACTGCCAAACCACAATTCAGGTTGCTTCATGAAGCCCCGCACAATGCTGCAGATTCTCAGTGGCGGCCGATGAGAATTTTCCCGTGAGTCACTTATAAAAGTGGAAAGAGCGATGACTTCTGTTTGATGTTCCTAGTCCACGTCAATTGTGTGAATTAATTATTCATTCGCCTCCTAGGTATTTGTTCTGTAGCTGCTTTCCAGTTTTGGTGAATTCCCAGCGTTGTGCGGGGCTCCAAGAAGCAACCTGCCATGTGGTTTGACAGTTAGTCGTATATGAGTCTGGGGAATTCAAGGCCACTGTGGTGCAGTGGTTGCATGTCCGGCACGTAACTGGAAGATCCTGGGTTCGATTCCCGGTGGCGGCCGATTATAGTTTATCCGTGGCACTTATAAGCGTTGAAAGAGCGATGACTTTTGTTTGATGGTCCTTCCTGATTTAACCTCCGCACAAGTCACACATCTCTGTTTTCATAAGACATTTCTTCGCACGTCTTTTGTACAAAATATCCGTGCGTATGTTATTCATAATTACAATCCATGTGGAAACCATATCTTTGCAAATGTCAGTCCGATTTGAAAAATTACTTTTGCATTGTGAAACTTGACATGTGAGAACGGTGTTCCTTGCATTCATATTTTTCCGGTACACAACGTCGCCGATAGACGACGTAAATGCAGATGAAATCGAAATCAAAATTTATTTTATTCCATATATTTGCTTCTAAATATCCCATTGCGAAACATTATTTTTGTTTTCTACGCCATTTGCAACGAAGACTATTTTAGATGCAGTTTCTTTTTCAAGTAATGCAGAGATTTTCCGCTAGGAAGCGTAAAGGTAAATTGTGTTTTCTTGGATATATCTGCTTCTAAAAGACCGCTTTGGAATTTATTCAATACTTTCTACATCCGATATAGCTTTGGATGGGAAAGGTTTTGCATATAATTTCTATGTTTTCGTACGGAATTTTTTGGCCACCAGAGGGCCCTAAGGTTTTATTCCTGCTTCTGCTGTACTTGCAGCAATATCTGCGTTTCTGAAAATTTGATTGAAATCATTATTTCGTGAACCGATACCTCTCACCTCGGAAAATCTTTTTAGAATACCTGCTGCTTAAAATAGTTCATAGGTCTTCCGCAAGGGGCGCTGATGTATCTTATTTTGTCAATATCTCTGCTTCTAACGGTCCGATTTGAAAAATTATTTCTTTGTCAGAAACCGTTTCCCGTGCGAAATGTTTCTTCTATAACTTCAAATATTTCTTAAAGCATAATCGTGCCACTAGAGAGCGCAAGTTCATGTTTGCATTTACAGCAATATTGCGATGAAAAAATTTCTTTTTCAGTCAGATTCTACTAGCTATGGAAACTCTTTGTATGTATTGTGGTCCCAAAATAAATCACAATTTAACCGCTAGTTGGCACAAAAGTTTAATCCATTTTCCTCAATATCTCTGCTCCTAAATGTGCGACTAAAAAAATATTTTAACACCGGATACTATTTACTTTGTGGAATACTATAGATTTGTACTTGAGGAATTTTTTAGTTCACATTTCTGCCGTAAGGTGGTGTTTCTGATCTCTTTTTGCAGCTGTATATCCTCTTCTAAAAACTCTACTGTGAAATTTCTTTTTCTGCTGCATGTTATTCGCTACGAAGAAGATGGGGAGCATTATCCTCTTTAAATAGGGCACAGCTTTCCCACCAGGGGGAATAAAGGTCAAAATCTTTTTCTCGCTATCTCTACTTTCAGGAGACATATTTATAAAATTAATTTTACTTAGCATAGCTTTTACCATGAATAATACTTTTCGCCTGTTTCAAGTATTCCATTGTGCAAAATTCTTCCGCTAAAAGTCGGAGAGTTATATCATATTTCCTTCAATATTTCTTGTTTTAAATGTTTCATTTGAAAATCTATATGACTGTGATATCTTCTGCTATGAGACCGTTCTGGTGCACCATTTGTTAATTTTCATAACATAATTTTTGGCCGCTGGTGGAAGTAAGTAGCTGTTTCTATTTCTGGATAGAAATTGTAGATATCCGGTTGATTTTTTTCTAACCGGCTCCATTGCCTTTGAATAACTTTGATAAATTTCTCAATGTTTTATCTATCGTAGAAATCCGGTTATTTTTTTTTCTAACTGACTCCATTGACTTTGAATAAATTTGATAAATTTCTCGATGTTTTATCTATCGTAGAAATCCGGTTATTTTTTTCTAACTGACTCCATTGACTTTGAATAAATTTGATAAATTTCTCGATGTTTTATCTATCGTAGAAATCCGGTTATTTTTTTCTAACTGACTCCATTGACTTTGAATAAATTTGATAAATTTCTCGATGTTTTATCTATCGTAGAAATCCGGTTATTTTTTCTAACTGACTCCATTGACTTTGAATAAATTTGATAAATTTCTCGATGTTTTATCTATCGTAGAAATCCGGTCATTTTTTTCTAACTGACTCCATTGACTTTGAATAAATTTGACAAATTTCTCAATGTTTTATCTATCGTAGAAATCCGGTTATTTTTTTCTAACTGACTCCATTGACTTTGAATAAATTTGATAAATTTCTCAATGTTTTATCTATCGTAGAAATCCGGTTATTTTTTTCTAACTGACTCCATTGACTTTGAATAAATTTGATAAATTTCTCGATGTTTTATCTATCGTAGAAATCCGGTTATTTTTTTCTAACTGACTCCATTGACTTTGAATAAGTTTGATAAATTTCTCGATGTTTTATCTATCGTAGAAATCCGGTTATTTTTTTCTAACTGACTCCATTGACTTTGAATAAATTTGATAAATTTCTCGATGTTTTATCTATCGTAGAAATCCGGTTATTTTTCTAACTGACTCCATTGACTTTGAATAAGTTTGATAAATTTCTCGATGTTTTATCTATCGTAGAAATCCGGTTATTTTTTTCTAACTGACTCCATTGACTTTGAATAAATTTGATAAATTTCTCAATGTTTTATCTATCGTAGAAATCCGGTTATTTTTTTCTATCTGACTCCATTGACTTTAAATAAATTTGATAAATTTCTCGATGTTTTACCGATCGTAAAAATCCGGTTCATTTTTGTTCTAACCGGTTCCATTGACTTTGAATAACTTTGGTAATTCTTTTCGCGTCGGAAAGTATTCCGAAGACATACTAATTACAACCAAAAATCCGGTGTCATATTTCTTGTTTGCATGTGTTTTGAAAGATCGTACCTTCATACATTATCACCACATTTTCCGTTCGTCTGTGGACACAATATCTCTGCTAATATTAGTTGGGTATGATAAATTATTTTTACTTTGGGAAATCCGCAATGTGAGAATGACGATCCCTGCTTTCTGGTCTCTTTCTTTGAAATTTGTATCACAGTGACTCGAATATGTGGGATGGGGTATGTGTCGTTAAATGAGGTGGAGAAAGATAGGAATGCATGACAGACTCAAATTTCACATTTGGTAGCAAGAGAAAAAAAAACCGGATGATCTCTGTGTTCTGACACATTTCGATTCAGTCTGATATGAAAAAGCATTTCTGAATTAAATCCATGAAACTTAAGCATTACACACACATCTGACAAACAGCGTGTTTAAACAAGTGTTTTCATCAAATGGCTCCATTAAAAATAAAATTCAGGGATATTTTAAATTTCACTAAACTAGTTGGGTTTCCATACGTTTCACTGAAAAAATTGTACTTCGTTTTGAGGAGTAGAAAAAAAAACCATTGTGAGGATGAATAATAATAATAAAACAAGTTATATTTTCAAAGAAAAAAAGTCGATGAAATACGTGTAAAATGTTTACCGAACACACACACACACACACACATATGTATATGTCTGTGTGTGTGGCCAGCGGCTGAGAACCACTCATCAGGAAGAGACGTCCCCAACCACCGACCACAGCTCAAACTTCAGGTTTCATGTGGGTGTATATTAGCTCAAATTGGGGAAAATAAGACTTCTTTTTAAATATATTTTCAGTTTCAGACAAAACACCCAGTCTGTCCTACCTCAACACCCTGTCTTTCTTAGGTAGGAAAGACTGGATGTTTTGTATGAATTTTTTTTAGTTTTAAATAAAGTTTGTTAAGGTAATTTGTTAAATAATTTTGTTAACGAGTTTTGCCTGAATTTGGCTCTTAAATGTCAGACAAAACTCCCAGTCTCTCCTACTTTAACACTCAGTCTTTCCTAGGTAGGAAAGACTGGGTATTTTCTGTAATATTATTTCTTTTAAATAGATGTCTTATTTTGGCCAATTTATGCTAATGTACACCAACATGAAACCTAAAGTCTGATGTGTGGTCTGTGAGTGGGGACGTGTTTCCATGATGAGTAGTCGTCCGTCACTGTACAAATAATTGTTTGGGGTTTTCGTTTGCAGTTGTATTGTGTCAGTGTGACTGAGTGTGTGACTTGAGTGAATTCTAATTGTATGTATATTACGTCTACTTAATTCTAGCAGCTAAGCGCAGTTTTACGATAGTGTGGATTTAGCATATTTTCTTATGTATTTCTTTAGTGTGATATATATATATATATATATATACACTGGCGGAAAGTGAAAAAAGAACACCAAGAAGGAATTGGCGGACGATCATGAAATTTACATATGTTAATGGGGTCGAGTTTACGTAGGTGTGATGTTAATTTCGGGACCAACCGGTGAGCGCTTACGCCACAGCACGGCATAATATGCAAATTATCGTCGGTGGTATTTAAGGAGTACGGCGAAGTGAATGTAATCAGTCGTCTGCGTACGGACACGTGCGACGACCCTGAAGAAGCTGCAATGCCTGGACATGGAAGACGTGTACCATTTCAGCAGTTATCGGACTTTGAGCGAGGTCATCTGGTCGGACTCCGTGAGGCCGGGTGGTCGTATCGTCGTATTGCGGAGCGAATTGGACGGGAAGTATCGGTGGTGGTAGAATGGTGGCGTAGATGGTCCGAGGAACATTCCCACGCGAGAAGACGTGGAACCGGGAGTCACAGACGGACTGATGAGCGGACCGATCGACGCATAAGAAGAGCAGCGTTGCCTAGCAGAACATCCACTGCGACGCAAATCCGAGCTGCCGTTGCATCTGAGGTTACTGAGCAAACAATCCGCAACCGTCTACTGGATGCAGGACTACGTGCACCTGTGCTTCTGGCATGTGTACCTATGACTCTAGCCCACCGTCAGGAACGGCTGCAGTGGTGTCGCCAACGTCTGCACTGGAGAACGCAATGGCGATCTGTCGTGTTAAGCGATGAAAGCAGATTCTGCTTGGGAGCCTCCGATGGCCGTATGCGTGTTCGCAGACGCACAGGGGAGCGTCTCCACCCTTCTTGCATCCGCCAACGACACACAGGGCCTACACCTGGTCTCCTGGTGTGGAGAGCGATCAGCTATCGCTTCCGTACACAACTGGTGTTTGTACCGGGTACGTTAAACAGACCCTCCTACATCAACAACATCATTCAGCCCGTTGTTGTGCCATTTGTAAGGTCGGTCCATCGTGGTGTTTTCCAGCAAGATAACGCACGCCCACACACGGCACGTGCAACGCAACATGCACTTTAGAGTGTGAGACAACTTCCATGGCCTGCACTTTCACCAGATTTGTCCCCCATTGAGCACGTGTGGGATTTTATGAGACAACGACTTATCCGGTCTCCACGGCCAGCCACGACCATCCCCGATTTACGCGTCCAGGTTGAGGATGCTTGGAACTCAATACCCCTAACTTACATCCAACATCTGTATGACAGACTCCATGCCAGAATTGCACAGTGTGACGCAGTTCATGGCGGTTCAACCTCGTACTAACCATGTTACATGGAAATGTTATTTTTCAGTTTACCAGCAAATACAGGTGTATTTTGCCATAATGTTTTGATCACGTTATCCTCTGTATTCCGATATTATGCTGTATAAATTTCGTTGGTATCAGACGTCTCCTTCTTGGTGTTCTTTTTTCACTTTCCGCCAGTGTATGTATGTATCTCATTGTCAACCATTATCAATCAATTGCTAGATCAAGGTCTTCCCAAGTTTCTTCCACAATGGACTGTCTTGAGCCACAATCCTCCACGTTACTTGGGGACGTTTTGGAATTTCATCCACACATCTCCCATGTGGTCTCTTTCTGGGTCTTTTCCTGTACCTCAATTTTCAGTCTAAAATATTGGTTGTCGATCGGTGGTCCCGCATTCTGGCAATATGTCTAGCCCGTTACTCGTTCTTAACAGACGTTGTTTTTGTGGCTCCTCCATTTTTTGCATTCTATTGTGATATACCCCGTCCCGCACTCATCTGTTGCATGCCCCGGCTGTTTAAACGTACTGTGCACGTTTTGAGATACCTTTCTGGAGATCTCGTCCAATTATTTGTTCATATTTCCCCGTTTTCATACCGTTAGCTCGGTTGGAAGCGGCCAACATGGCGACTTGTCTATCCTTATCATCTCTTCTGGGCGTGGCGGGTGCACGTCACTTACACGTCCATGGAAGCTGATGTAATCTAGTCCTCAAATGTGTCTCCTGAAATGCCTTCTCAGCTGCATTGTATTCCTACACCGTGGCCTTCACTGGACTTGGTTGCGCTTCCATCTTGTAATTCTGCCTCTGCTTCGGTGCCCTCCTGGGTACTGCTACGACTGCTACCTTGCCTTCTGCCTGTGAGCCTCTTCTCTCACTTCTTTCTGTGCCAGCTAGATCTTCACTTACTTCTTTTCCGAGGATGTCATTTGCCTCTACAGTGCAGCGAAGCGCTGCTTCTACGTCAGCTTCTTCTCAACTTCATGGTTTCTGGAAATCAGCACCTATTATTCGAATATCCAATCACAAAGTGAAGGTAACGATTGATGAAAATTCGAAGATTGGCCTTGAGTTCCATAATCTCCTGGATAGAGGTGTGATCTTTGATGCCTAACCGTATATTCCTTTGCCACGCTACATGGAAGCCCTGTCAGGTCAGGTGTCATCGGAGCCTATGGCCGGTATTTCTCGTACCCCTTGGGGTATTTTAGTTAAGTTCCAGCGCAAGGAGGATGCAATGGCTAACATCCGCATTTCGCCACTAAAGGCGCTGTTATTGGTTGCATTCGATCGGGCGTAGTCACTTTACTCTGCCGTTATCTCACTTGCATAACTGTACATCACTCCGTTCGCAAGTTCTTTCAGGCTAAAGGTAGTTTCCTATTCGGTATATATAGAAAATATATATGTGTGTGTGTGTGTAAATATTATAAATATAGATATAGATATAAATGTGGATATTACAAATATAAATGTAGGTATTTATGTGGATATTATATTTATATATACAGCATATCTGGATATTAGCTGGTGGTCACAATGATGTAACTCGATCGTGTATATACACTGGCGGAAAGTGAAAAAAGAACACCAAGAAGGAATTGGCGGACGATCATGTAATTTACATATGTTAATGGGGTCGAGTTTACGTAGGTGGGATGTTACTTTCGGGACCAACCGGTGAGCACTTACGCCACAGCACGGCATAACATGAAAATTATCATCGGTGGGATTTAAGGAGTACGGCAAAGTGAATGCAATAAGTCGTCGGCGTACAGACACGTGTAAAGATCTTGAAGAAGCTGCAATGCCTGGACATGAAAGACGTGTACGATTTCAGCAGTTATCGGACTTTGAGCGAGGTCATCTGGTCTGACTCCGCGAGGCCGGGTGGTCGTATCGTCGTATTGCGGAGAGAATTGGACGGAAAGTACCGGTGGTGGTACAATGCTGGCGTAGATGGTCCGAGGAACATTCCCACACGAGAAGACGTGGAACCGGGAGTCACAGACGGACTGATGAGCGGACCGATTGACGCATAAGAAGAGCGGCGTTGTCCAGCAGAAAATATACTGCGACGCAAATCCGAGCTGCCATTGCATCTGAGGTGACTGAGCAAACAATCCGCAACCGTCTATTGGATGCAGGACTACGTGCACATGTGCCTCTGGCATGTGTACCTCTGACTCCAGCCCACCGTTAAGAACGGCGCACTGGTGTCGCCAACGTATGCACTGGAGAACGCAATGTCGATCTGTCGTGTTCAGCGATGAAAGCAGATTCTCCTTGGGAGCCTCCGATGACTGTATGCGTGTTCGCAGACTCACAGGAGAGCGTCTCCACCCTTCTTGCATCCGCCAGCGACACACAGTGACTACACCTGGTCTCCTGGTGTGGGGAGCGATCAGCTATCACTCTCGTACACAAGTAGTGTTTACGGGTAGGTTAAACAGCACCTCCTACATCAACAACATCATTCAGCCCGTTGTTGTGCTATTTGTAAGGTCGGTCCATCGTGGTGTTTTCCAGCAAGATAACGCACGCCCACACACGGCACGCGCAACGCAACATGCACTTCAGGGTGTGAGACAACTTCCATGGCCTGCACGTTCACCGGATTTGTCCCCCATTGAGCACGTATGAGATTTTATGGGACAACGGCTTATCCGGTCTCCACGGCCAGGCACGACCATCCCCGATTTACGCGTCCAGGTTGATAATGCTTGGAACCCAATACGCCAAACTCATATCCAACTTCTGTACGACAGACTCCATGCCAGAATTGCACAGTGTGACGCAGTTCATGGCGGTTCAACCTCGTACTAACCATGTTACATGGAAATGTTATTTTTCAGTTTACCAGCAAATACAGCTGTATTTTGCCATAATGTTTTGATCACGTTATTCTCTGTGTTCCGTTATTATGCTGTATAAATTTCGTTGGTATCAGACGTCTCCTTCTTGGTGTTCTTTTTTCACTTTCCGCCAGTGTATATATACACGGTCGAGTCACATCATTATGATCACCAGCTAATATCCACAATAACCGCCGTGTGCAGCACGGACTGCAGCTGGTAGCTCCGGAAGTGACTCAATAAGGTGCTGGTAGGTGTTCATAGGTATGTGAAGCCCTCTAAACAGTATAGCTAAGAGCTGTTGTAGGGTGCGTGGTAGAGGATCCATAGAGCGAACAACAGGATCGAGGTAGTCCCACAGATACTCAATTGGGTTTAAGTCTGGGGAATTAGGGGGTCAGGGAAGTACCTTGAATTCTTCATCGTGCTCTTCCAACCACTGTCGGACATTTCTAGCTGTGTGACACGTCGTTTTGTCTTGCTGGAAGTTCCCATCCGACCCAGGGAAGACAATTAGCATGTATAGGTGTACGTGGTCTGCAAGGATGGTCTACATGTATTCGGTCCATGGTGTCTTTCATAGGTGTAAGTGGACCCAGGGAATTCCACGAAAACATTCCCTAGACCATAACGTTGCCCCTACCAGCTTGTGTTCTTCCAGCAATGATTGAAGAGTATTTGTTCTGCAATGTTTCTGGCCTTAAACGCCAACGTCCGTTCTTTCCATGAAGAAGAAAACGTTACTCCTCGGAGAAGGCAATCCTTTGCCAATCAGCGGAGGTCCTATTCCGATACTGCGGTGCAAATGCAAGCATTTTCTGCCGATGCACCTTCTTTAGCATAGGGGCAGTGACCATCCGTCTGCATCGGAGCCCCACTCGCAGCAGGGTTCGCTGAACTGTCGTTTTAGATACACTTCCGGTAGCACCCCTGGTTCATTCGGCCAGTGAGTTGCTCCAATGTAGCGTGCCAATCTGCCCTCACGCACCTTCGCAGCTGATGTTCACTTCTCATATCAATGGCACGTGATGCTCCGGAGTTTTCACGTCGCTTATTCACAATGGTGCCACTTTTCCAATCACTATACACTTTAACCACAGCAGCAGGCGAACAATTCAAAAACTAAGTTGTTTCAGAAATACTGCCACCGTTGGCCCGAAAGCCGATAACCATCCCTTTTTGCAAATCTGATAAATCTCTCATTTTATCCATGCCAGCAACGAGGGATATGTTTTCAGAATGCCTACAGCACACCTGCACGAAACGTGCCTTCTTTCATTGGCTACGCGCTGTTGATGTCAAAAGTAAGAGGTGGTCACAGTATTGTAACTCGACTGTATGTATATATATACTGCATATATACATGTATAAACGATACCTAAAAAACACACAGCAAAATTATAAAGATGCTAATAGGGAAAAGAAAAACCTAAATAAAATATGGTATCAAATGGCTCCGAATCCCAGAACCACTCTTCAGGGAAAGACACGCGTGTGCCCGGAGGCTGTCTGGCTCGGGTTTCATGAGATAGCCTGATACCTAATTTTAAACAAATTGTGGTTGTATCCGAATTTGGACTTGCAAAATTTATTGGCCATCTGTCTTCCCTACCCGAACCCTTAAAGTATTACAGCAATATATGTATAACAAAACATAACACCACGGAAATATGAGAAATACACAAAATTTCTTACTGTGTGTTATTAATGAACAAAATATAATGAAGTGTTGAATCTAAAGGACATACATAGATAACTCAAATCAAACATAACTGATGCTCCCCTCATATGTATCCAACGCTGTAAAGGTAAACATACTCTGTGAGATAAGGTTAACATGCCATAAAAGATAAGGCTACATTTACTCTCGAAACCAAGTCAAGTAGATCCACTCAGCAATAGTACGTTCGTAAAACTTTGCAAGTCCAAATTCGGTTGCAACCACAATTTGTTTAAAATTAGGTATCAGGCTATCTCATGAAACCCGAACCCGACAGGCTCCGGGCTCCCGGGTGTCTTTCCCTGAAGAGTGGTTCGGGGTTTCGGAGCCATTTTATACGATATTTTATTTAGGTTTTTCTTTTCCTTATTAGTTTCTGTACAATTTTGCTGTGTGATTTTTAAGTATCGTTTATCGTTCTCCTTTTTCTTTTGCTGTGGTATGGAGTTCATTTGTTGTCATGTACATGTTTGAGATATATACATTTGTTGTCATGTACATTGTGGAAGAAACTTGGAGAGACCTTCGTCCAGCAGAGGATTGATAATGGTTGACAATGATGATATATATATATATATATATATATATCATCATCATCATTGTCAACCATTATCAATCCACTGCTGGACGAAGGTCTCCCCAAGTTTCCTCCACAACGGTCTGTCTTGTGCCAGTCTCCTCCATGTCACTCCCGCATATTTACGAATTTCATCCACCCATCTCCCATGTGGTCTTTTTCTGGGTCTTTTCCTGTCCCTTGGAATCCAATCTAAAATTTCGGCTGTCCATCTATGGTCTGTCCTTCTGGCAGTATGTCCAGCCCATTGCCATTTCAGGGATTTAACTCTGATCATGATGTCTTCCACTCTCGTCATTTTTCGGATCCACGAGTTCCTCTTCTTATCTATATATATATATATATATGTCATTGTCATTAACATTCCGGACTTTTTGCGTTGTGCCACTGATTTGTATCCCGACGACCTTACCCTAGAAAAAACCAACAGATCGTCTACTTATGTTTGTTACCTCGATTTAGAGGTTCAGGTGGACGAGGAGGGAAGAGGTGTGGTGAATTTATTTGCTAAAAGAAACTCTTTTGATTTTGATAACATTCACTACACTCACTGGTCATCTAACATTTCAAACGTTATGCATAGAATAGCAAAAATTTGCTCTACACAGCTCTTACTTACTACTGAAAGCTCTTCTTTCTAAATTGCAATCTAACAATTTTCCCAAAAATTTCTTAAGACATCATTTTAACCATTTAATTTTGAACTATAATTCGGTGTCCAAGAGTTTCAAATTACACATTGACATGCTTTATTAACCTAGGACCTAACAATTTTAAGTATATAGGTAACATAAAGTGCTATTTGGTGGGTCCCTAATAGCTGAAGATCTTATCTACATACACAGTTTTGCATCTTGTCAATTCACACATATTTTGGCTTACCAGGTAGTTAATTAACCGTGACCACATTTTTTTATCAGTGTATATATTTGGGTTCTTCTGGGTGCTCTGTTCAGTCTTGTTTGAATTTTTTTCATGGCGGGTTTTGTTCTGCCGGTAAGCTTTTAATTCTTTTTTAGTTTTATAAATTTGATTTTTGGAATTTTTGTGCTTATTAGAATTTGATTTTGTGGCCTAGGGAGCATGACCAACCGACAATTTTGGATTGCCTTGTCGTTTTTTTGGTACTAGAAAGGCCACTCCCACAGGTTGATGCTCTCCTGATGACGGCAACCTCTTCCAGTTTTCACATGTTTTGAAATTTTTGTATTTTTGATCTGTAATATTTTCATTCTATATGTATCATCATCATCATCATTGTCAACCATTATCAATCTACTGCTGGACGAAGGTCTCCCCAAGTTTCCTCCACAACGGTCTGTCTTGTGCCAGTCTCCTCCATGTCACCCCTGCATACTTTCGAATTTCATCCGCCCATCTCCCATGTGGTCTTCTTCTGGGTCTTTTCCTGTCCCTTGGAATCCAATCTAAAATTTCGGCGGTCCATCGATGATCTGTCCTTCTGGCAGTATGTCCAGCACATTGCCATTTCAGGGATTTAACTCTGATCATGATGTCTTCCACTCTTGTCATTTTTCGGATACACGAGTTCCTCTTCTTATCTCTCCTGGTTACACCAAGTATGCACCTCTCCATGCTGCTTTGAGTTGTCTGCAGCCTTTGTATGTCTCTTTTAGTTAAGGTCCACGTCTCTGCACCATACGTCAGCACTGGAAGGATGCATTGATCAAACACTTTTATTTTAAGACATAATGGCATATTGCTCTTGAAAATTATGCTGTTTCTTCCAAAAGCTCTCCAGGCAAGTTTTGTACGCCGATTAATTTCTTGATCAATGTGACCCTCACTTGATATCTGCTGTCCAAGATAAAGGTACGTGTCTGTTATCTCCAGCTTTTCTCCATCAATCGATAAATCTTCATTTCTTGTAAAAGCATTGAACATCACTTTTGTCTTCTGAAAGTTCATTTTTAATCCCACTTCTTTACTCTTGTCAGCAAGTTCCTGGATCATACCCTGCAGCTCTGATGGGCTAGTTGCAAAAATGACTACGTCATCAGCAAAACGAAGGTGGGTTAGATAATCTCCATTAATATTTATCCCTTTGTTTTCAAAGTTCAGTGATTGAAAGACACTTTCCAATGTGGCATTAAAGAGCTTCGGAGATATGGTGTCACCTTGTCTCACTCCCTTTCCAATTTTTATGTGTGTTGTATTTTCAAACAGCCTAATCTTTACACTTGCATTTTCATAGATGTTATTAATAATATTAATGTATGCATCTTCAATACCGCAGGTTTTCAGAGCCATTTTAACTGCTGATGTTTTCACCGAATCAAAGGCTTTTTCATAATCGATAAAAGCCATGCACAATGGAAGTTCATATTCCCTCGCTCTTTCAACTAGTTCTCTCAGCACATGAATATGATCTATTGTGCTATAGCCACTCCTAAATCCAGCTTGTTCTCTCGGTTGAGCCATGTCCAGTGTTACCTTCAAGCGGTGTGAAAGAACTTTAGTGAAGATTTTATAAACTACTGATAGGAGGCTGATAGGGCTGTAGTTTTCGAGATCCTCAATGTCACCTTTCTTATGTAGCAGGATCATTGTAGCGGTGTTCCAATCCTCAGGAATCTTTCCTTCATTAAGGCATCGAGTGAAAATTTGGGCGAGTACTGTTTCGATTTCTCCACTTGCTTCTTGTATGATGTCTACAGTAATTCCATCTTCTCCTGGAGCTTTTCCCCGCTTCATGTTCTTGATTGCATGCGCAACTTCTGCTGGAAGGACTGGAGGAACTCTGGTACTGGTATCTTTCATGATGTCTGGAGTGCATGTATCATCCCTTTCATATAATTTGGAGTAGAAATCTTTCACTCTTGTCAAAATTTCGCCTCTATTTCTTGTTACAGAACCATCTTCTTTCCTCAGTGCCATAATCTGTTTTCTTCCCTTACTGAGATGTCCCTTTGCTATCTTTAGGCTTTGGTTGTTTTCAATTGCTTTCCTCACTAGTTCACAGTTGAATTTTCTTACGTCTTCAGTGATACTTTTTCGTACTGTCTTGCATAGCTCTATATATTCCACTTTGGAAGTCACATCTTCTTTAGTTGTCCTCATCTCTCTTCTTTTTTGCATCAACATTTTCGTTTTTCCTGATAATTTATTTACATGCAACTTGTTCTTAGACCCAGCTAATTTTGTTGCTGTTTCCATAAGAGCTTTGGTTACTTTTCTGTTAACTTCAGAGATGTCCACTTCTTCCGATGTTCGGCCTTCTAAAGCAGAGAACCTGTTCTTCAGTTCCAACTTGAAGGTATTATGGTGTTTTTAAGGTTGGTTATGTCAATAGATTTTGTTTGTCTTATGAGCTTGCCACGTTCAAGTTTAGTGTTGAGGTGCATCTTACATCTCACCAATCTATGGTCACTACCTGTGTTGAACTTGTTTAGCACACTGCAGTCTTCTATGACGAATTTTTTGTTACACATAATAAAATCAATTTCACTTGTCGTCCCATTTGGATGTCTCCATGTCCATTTCCTGTGTGGCTTTTTCTTGAAGAAGGAGTTCAAGATGAAAAACCCTTCTGCCTCTGCAAACTCAACGAGAGTATTTCCACGCTGGTTTCTGTTGCCGTGACCGAATTTACCTACTGAAGTTTCATTCTGTTGCCGTTGCCCTATTTTTGCATTGAAATCTCCCATAATTATTTTCAAGTGCTGCTTACCTTTATTATTTAGATGACAAATTTCCTCATAAAATTCTTCAATTTCTTCTTCAGGATGACTTGTGGTGGGTGCATAAGTTTTAATAATCTGAGCCTGGTATCTTCTCGATAGTTGGATAACGAGTCGTGCAGCTCTGTCAGAGGAACTTTCAACTTCTACAACTTTATCCTTCAGTTTCTTGTTTATTATAAATCCAACACCACTAGTTCTGCCAGTATCTGTCCCACGATAGTAGAAGAGATGTCCACTTTTCAGTTCGATGAGATCTTCTCCTTTTCTCCTTACCTCACTTAGCCCCACGATGTCCCACTTGATCCTTTGTAGTTCCTCTTCCAATTCAAGAAGCCTTGAATCAGAAGATAGGGAGCGTCCATTGTACGTTTTCAAGGTCAGCATCAGATGGCAGCCTAGTCCGGTCCTCCGGGGATTCTTAGCACCCTCTGCCTTCAAGTCGCACTGGCCGCTGCCTTGGCCAGGTACATTCCAGCTGCCGGAGACTGAGGGCCAAGATTTAGGTTGTGGAGTCATTTTGGAGGGGTTTGGCCATAACTCACCACGCTGGCCAAGCGGGTTGGTGAGTGTGGGATAGAATTTCTTCTAATCCCGATGGTATAGTTATACCGCTATGGGCGGTCGTCAGAGCCCCTTTAGTGGGAACAGGATGCACCACGAGAAGGCGGGGTTGACATTTGTCAAGGAGAGGCTGTGATGTTACGCATCACCTGACCTTACATCCCATTCTCTCTCTCTCTCTCTCTATATATATATATATATCATCATCATCATTGTCAACCATTATCAATCCACTGCTGGACGAAGGTCTCCCCAAGTTTCCTCCACAACGGTCTGTCTTGTGCCAGTCTCCTCCATGTCACCCCTGCATACTTTCAAATTTCATCCACCCATCTCCCATGTGGTCTTCTTCTGGGTCTTTTCCTGTCCCGTGGAATCCAATCTAAAATGTCGGCTGTCCATCGATGATCTGTCCTTCTGGCAGTATGTCCAGCACATTGCCATTTCAATGATTTAACTCTGATCATGATGTCTTCCACTCTTGTCATTTTTCGGATCCACGAGTTCCTCTTCTTATCTCTCCTGGTTACACCAAGTATGCACCTCTCCATGCTGCTTTGAGTTGTCTGCAGCCTTTGTATGTCTCTTTTAGTTAAGGTCCACGTCTCTGCATCATACGTAAGCACTGGAAGGATGCATTGATCAAACACTTTTCTTTTAAGACATAATGGCATATTGCTCTTGAAAATTATGCTGTTTCTTCCAAAAGCTCTCCAGGCAAGTTTTGTACGCCGATTAATTTCTTCATCAATGTGACCCTCACTTGATATCTGCTGTCCAAGATAAACGTACGTGTCTGTTATCTCCAGCTTTTCTCCATCAATCGATAAATCTTCATTTCTTGTAAAAGCATTGAACATCACTTTTGTCTTCTGAAAGTTCATTTTTAATCCAACTTCTTTACTCTTGTCAGCAAGTTCCTGGATCATACTCTGCAGCTCTGATGGCGTAGTTGCAAAAATGACTACGTCATCAGCAAAACGAAGGTGGGTTAGATAATCTCCATTAATCTTTATCCCTTTGTTTTCCCAGCTCAGCGACTGAAAAACCCCCTCCAATGTGGTATTAAAGAGCTTCGGAGATATGGTGTCACCTTGTCTCACTCCCTTTCCAATTTTTACGTGTGTTTTATTTTCAAACAGCCTAATCTTTGCACTTGCATTTTCATAGATGTTATTAATAATATTAATGTATGCATCTTCAATACCGCAGGTTTTCAGAGCCATTGTAACTGCTGATGGTTTCACCGAATCAAAGGCTTTTTCATAATCGATAAAAGCCATGCACAATGGAAGTTCATATTCCCTCGCTCTTTCAATTAGTTCTCTCAGCACGTGGATATGATCTATTGTGCTGTAGCCACTCCTGAATCCAGCTTGTTCTCTCGGTTGAGCCATGTCCAGTGTTACCTTCAAGCGGTGTGAAAGAACTTTAGTGAATATATATATATATATATACATATATATGGGTTGTGACGTACCTGCCAGCAGGACGCACACGACCTAAAGGCACATAGCAATCAGAATGAACGTCTGCGTAGCTCAGTCGGTAGAGCGACTTGTTCCGGAATAAGCGGACTCTGGTTCGAATCCCGGAGTAGACCAAAAATGACGGAGAAATTTACTTCGCTATAATGGCGCTCGAACTATCCGGATGACCCGACCGTTCAGAATCTTGCAATGGTGTGATGTTATTTCCACACCGCGAGATAGGAAAAATCAGAGAATTCCATCTCCAGCGCTTCGAAAAATAAATGTGTGTGACGTTGCATTTCACACACCAGATTGACTGGGAGTTCTGAAGTGCACGTTCTACAGTGGATGGCTGCCTGCAACGATTGATGGTCACGGCTGACCCGTGGGCCATGCCCCCGGCCCTCTTTGGGGGGGGAGATGTGACGTACCTGCCAGCAGGACGCACACGACATAAAGGCACATAACAATCAGAATGAACGTCTGCGTAGCTCAGTTGGTAGAGCGACTTGTTCCGGAATAAGCGGGTTTGGGTTCGAATCCCGGCGTAGACCAAAAATAACGGAGAAATTTACTTCGTTATGGAATCTATCATTATTCGTCCTCACAGGGTTTAAAACCACATTGCATTATTTTCAAAAATCAGCGAATTATCGATTTTTAAAGTTTATCCCGAGTCTTGGATCATCTGGTATCTTGAAATTATCGCCAAAAATCAATCAAAAGTTTTATTTCGATCTAAAGTTGTCATGTTGCTTGTTCTTGAAATTGGGCTGCACAGAATTTAGTTCCTCTGGCCGCATGTGTCCCGGAGACCGCCAGTTGCACAGTAGAGTTTTATAATATCTGCAGTTATTGAAGGAATTTAGATCCTGAGCCCGAAACGTTGTACATATCATGCAGCCCGAGCCCGGTTTTATGCCGGGCTCAACCCGGCTCAGCACTGGTAATTACCATCAGTTCATGACAGATCACTTTCTTTCAATCCCACCAAGCGCAGAGCAGGACCTTCTTTGGGTGGAGATCAGATTTTGGAGCCTTCTTTGAAGACTTTCTATTCTTCTAGAAAAATTTGGAGCGCTTAATATTCTTGTACTGTATAACACCCAGTTTCCGTCAACAGTTACAGTTCGACTCATGAACGGTTCTGTTTGCTACCAAGCTTGCAGAAATGCATTTATCCTCATACGATTCATTCGGCCCCTTAGGCCATAACTTTTGTGATGTTCATTAATCCAGTTTTCCGACCATTTCATTGGCTTGAATTCTTCAAATAGCAGTTATTTGACTGAATTATCACCAATATTTCTTCATCACACATGGGCGTCCAAAACAAGGATTAACTTTAGGCTTACAAAATAAACATTCACCAAACATTCTCGCCAAGTTTTTTCGCTTAACGTGTCAGTCCGGCATACTGTCCCCATGTGCCTCACCAGGCATACTTTTTTTATGAAACGCGAAAAAGCTACCAGTCACAAAACTGTGCGCTTTATTAAAACTTAACACCTCGTATTCCTGCAAAATAAATGAGTTTCAATCGTATCGCATTGCAAATGGACTATAAAATTGGACAGAAAAATCTAAAAGTACCACCTATTTCAAAGCTAATACTGAAAAAGTCCACATAAATGAATAATAAAAAAACGGCATTTTAGTGAGGCTGTCTCAAGAAAGGTGGTAGCTCAAAAAAAGAAAAAAATATTTACAAGCATGAAGCGTACAAAAACGCAAATGAAATTTCTAGAAACCTACCCATCTATTTTATCTAACCGATTTAGTAAAATAAAAAAAAAAAAAGCCCCATTGCACACTACAAGCCACAGACGAAACACCAAGGAAACCTGTTCCTTTCATCTGCAGCTACTTGACACCAATATGCAAGTAGTCGACCTCATGAAGATCCATGAATACCCATGCTCTCAAATGAAATGAGACCGAGACAAACAGTTATGTTAAAGCAGAAGAAAAACAGAACTTGGGAAGATACTTTACCATCATCATCATCATCATCATTGTCAACCATTATCAATCCACTGCTGGACGAAGGTCTCCCCAAGTTTCCTCCACAACGGTCTGTCTTGTGCCAGTCTCCTCCATGTCACCCCTGCATACTTTCGAATTTCATCCACCCATCTCCTATGTGGTCTTCTTCTGGGTCTTTTCCTGTCCCTTGGAATCCAATCTAAAATTTCGGCTGTCCATCGATGATCTGTCCTTCTGGCAGTATGTCCAGCCCATTGCCATTTCAGGGATTTAACTCTGATCATGATGTCTTCCACTCTTGTCATTTTTCGGATCCACGAGTTCCTCTTCTTATCTCTCCTGGTTACACCAAGCATGCACCTCTCCATGCTGCTTTGAGTTGTCTGCAGCCTTTGTATGTCTCTTTTAGTTAAGGTCCACGTCTCTGCACCATACGTAAGCACTGGAAGGATGCATTGATCAAACACTTTTCTTTTAAGACATAATGGCATATTGCTCTTGAAAATTATGCTGTTTCTTCCAAAAGCTCTCCAGGCAAGTTTTGTACGCCGATTAATTTCTTCATCAATGTGACCCTCACTTGATATCTGCTGTCCAAGATAAACGTACGTGTCTGTTATCTCCAGCTTTTCTCCATCAATCGATAAATCTTCATTTCTTGTAAAAGCATTGAACATCACTTTTGTCTTCTGAAAGTTCATTTTTAATCCCACTTCTTTACTCGTGTCAGCAAGTTCCTGGATCATACTCTGCAGCTCTGATGGGGTAGTTGCAAAAATGACTACGTCATCAGCAAAACGAAGGTGGGTTAGATAATTTCCATTAATCTTTATCCCCTTGTTTTCCCAGCTCAGCGACTGAAAAACACCCTCCAATGTGGCATTAAAGAGCTTCGGAGATATGGTGTCACCTTGTCTCACTCCCTTTCCAATTTTTACGTGTGTTGTATTTTCAAACAGCCTAATCTTTGCACTTGCATTTTCATAGATGTTATTAATAATATTAATGTATGCATCTTCAATACCGCAGGTTTTCAGAGCCATTGTAACTGCTGATGGTTTCACCGAATCAAAGGCTTTTTCATAATCGATAAAAGCCATGCACAATGGAAGTTCATATTCCCTCGCTCTTTCAATTAGTTCTCTCAGCACGTGGATATGATCTATTGTGCTGTAGCCACTCCTGAATCCAGCTTGTTCTCTCGGTTGAGCCATGTCTAGTGCTACCTTCAAGCGGTGTGAAAGAACTTTAGTGAAGATTTTATAAACTACTGATAGGAGGCTGATAGGTCTGTAGTTTCCGAGATCCTCAATGTCACCTTTCTTATGTAGCAGGATCATTGTAGCGGTGTTCCAATCCTCAGGAATCTTTCCTTCATTAAGGCATCGAGTGAAAATTTGGGCGAGTACTGTTTCGATTTCTCCACTTGCTTCTTTTATGATGTCTACAGTAATTCCATCTTCTCCTGGAGCTTTTCCTCGCTTCATGTTCTTGATTGCATGTGCAACTTCTGCTGGAAGGACTGGAGGAACTCTGGTACTGGTATCTTTCATGATGTCTGGAGTACATATATCATCCCTTTCATATAATTTGGAGTAGAAATCTTTCACTCTTGTCAAAATTTCGCCTCTATTTCTTGTTACAGAACCATCTTCTTTTCTCAGTGCCATAATCTGTTTTCTTCCCTTACTGGAGATGTCCCTTTGCTATCTTTAGGCTTTGGTTGTTTTCAATTGCTTTCCTCACTAGTTCAAAGTTGAATTTCCTTACGTCTTCAGTGATACTTTTTCTTACTGTCTTGCATAGCTCTATATATTCCACTTTGGAAGTCACATCTTCTTTAGTTGTCCTCATCTCTCTTCTTTTTTGCATCAACATTTTGGTTTTTCCTGATAATTTGTTCACATGCAACTTGTTCTTAGACCCAGCTAATTTTGTTGCTGTTTCCATAAGAGCTTTGGTTACTTTTCTGTTAACTTCAGAGATGTCCACTTCTTCCGATGTTAGGCCTTCTAAAGCAGAGAACCTGTTCTTCAGTTCTAACTTGAAGGTATTATGGTGTTTTTTAAGGTTGGTTATGTCAATAGATTTTGTTTGTCTTATGAGCTTGCCACGTTCAAGTTTAGTGTTGAGGTGCATCTTACATCTCACCAATCTATGGTCACTACCTGTGTTGAACTTGTTTAGCACACTGCAGTCTTCTATGACGAATTTTTTGTTACACATAATAAAACCATACACGTTTGTAAGTGGAGAAAATTTCCTAGTTTATATGGGATAAACTCCATTAAGAATAAAAGGGGTCCTATTATTTATAGGAGAAATGCAATTATTAATGACAAATGCCAAAATAAAATAAAAATAAAATCATTGACTGATATTCCCACCCCAGTATTACCTCGTCCATTGCTGTTTAACTTCGGCAATATTATAGGAATTCTTTAAAGAGACGTCTATACACATTTTTAACGTAAAAAATATGTAGTATAACGAAGTAAATTTCTCCGTCATTTTTATCCGCGCCAGGATTCGAACCCGGGTCCCCTCATTCCGGAATAAGTTGATCTACCAATTGAGCTACGCGGACGTTTTATTCTGATTCTTATTTGCCTCTATGTCGTGTGCGTCCTTCTGGCAGGTACGTCACATCTCCTGGTACGTTACATCATCTCCCCCTTATTTTTTTTATTTAAGTGCTGGAGAAGGGATTCTCTTATTTTTCCTATCTCGCGGTGTGGAAATAACATCACACCAATGCGAGATTTTGAACGGTCGGATCATCCGGATAGTTCGGGCGCCATTATAACGAAGTGAATTTCTCCGTCATTTTTATCCGCGCCAGGATTCGAACCCGGGTCCCCTCATTCCGGAATGAGTTGCTCTACCAATTGAGCTACGCGGGCGTTTTATTCTGATTCCTATCTGCCTTTATGTCGTGTGCGTCCTTCTGACAGGTACGTCACATCTCCTGGTACGTTACAGTAGATAAAAAAAAAAGAGTTTCAATTGTCAAAGCTGTTGTTTGTATCGCACAGCAGAATCTTAATACGATACTTCCTTGACAGGCAAGTCTAAAAAACGCACTTGCACGATAAACGTTCACTCGCTCAGAGCAACGGGAAGTTCTCTATTATCATTTAAACTTTACTCATGGGGATCTGCCTGTAAATTATTAGTCATTCAAATATTATCCAAGATTGGAAAACATTTTTTAACTTCCTTTGGTTAATCTAGCTGTGAAAGTGATTAATTACTAAGCTGTGCACAGAAAGAAAAACAGAGTGTTGCATTTACATCAAGATTTTTTTAAACGTAGCTCAAATTATTAAGCTGTCACCAAAAGTGAAGAACACACTTTTTTTATCAAAATATTTTATAAAGATCTAAAGCACATTAGTCAATCAAGCATCGTAAAAAATCAAAGGGATTTTGCTTCTATTAAAGTGTTCTTACCTTTATTTTCTCTAAGAGGGTATCAGTTACTTAACTGCTGGCAAAAGTAAAACCAGTATTTTTTCTCTTCTACAAAGGCCGTTTCGTTAAAACTGAGAGTAATTGTTTTTGAGTGGGAAACAGCACGAAGGAGAAAAATAACCACGCAGACGACTAACTGTATTAAGGAAGTATCTATGGCAACAGTTATTAGCCGTGGCAGACGATTCTGGTTTTGTTATTGCGTAGGTGTTAAGATATGTCTGCATTTCACCATACAACTACGGAGGTGAGTGATTCAGAGTTAAGAAGTAAAATGTGTTGTGTGATAAAACTTTGCTATCGTTTGGGTGAAACGGCTCCTTAAAGAGTTGATTTAATTAAAAAAGTTTACAAAGATAAATGTTTGGGTGAGTCAACGATTTTCAGATGGCAACATGATTTCAAATAACGGGCGTTTTTCGGCAGAACTCTCTGCTAGGCCTGGTCAACCTGAAAGTGTTGTTATGGAGTGTATTGTTAACACTGTTTCGGCAAACCTGCAATAAGATCGAAGCATGACGTGGGAAAACATAGCGGCATCAACTAATATTTCAAAAACGTCGACATTCCGCATTCTACGTGACAAATTACTGCTGCGTCGTGTGTGTTTTAGATGGGTAAATCATCACCTGACGAGAGAACAATTGTTAGCCAGAGCTCACGGGTGCCAGGACTGGAGACAAATGATTGCATAGGATCCAAACTTTCTAAACACAGTAATAACTGCCGATGAAACATGGATCCAATGTTTCGACCTCCTCACGAAGCGCGCAACGAGTGTCTGGAAGCACACAAGCTAGCCTCCTCCGATAAAAGCCCATCAAACCAAATCAGTTGGGAAGGTGACAGTGATAATTTTCTTTGATCATAAAGGTGTAGTCTACCAACATGCCGTTCCTCCACACTTACTTTCAATTCTGAGTATTACATTTCAGGGTCCACTTGACCACCAGCGGTACTGGTGATAACGCCCGCCCACATGTAGCTGCTTGTGTTCAACAGTTTTTTCTTTTTGATTGAAGGTTGAAAGACCAACGTGAGCAACTCAATGGGATGTAAGCAGTCGCTCGTCTCTAATTTACGGCCACTGGCTCCAGGAAAGGGAAAGAGCCGCTATTGCCGTAACACAAACACAACATCCATGCCTCACCGTGATTTGAACCCGGACCCCACCCGGACGAATGTTCATCGCTTAGACCACTGCGCCACCAGGGAGTGGTCTATATATATTATATATAGGCTCCAGAGTTTCTTACAAAATTCAGTATTGAAATCATTCCACAGCCTGTCTACAGTCTTGACCTCACCCCCGTGCGATTTCCGGTTGTTTCCAACAATGAAGAAGTTCGTTGGCGTAACATTCAACACAGGTACTGACGTTATTCAAGCTGTACAGGGGTTCCTAAAGCAGCTTCCACAAAATGCCTTCACTACATGCTTTGAAAAGTGGACTGAAAGATGGGACCTTTGCATATTATTCGAGGGAAGATACTTTGAGAAGGAATAACATATATTTTGCTGTACCTATATTTCTTCATTTTGTGTGATTTTACTCTCAGTTTTTATGGAACAGCCGTTGTATAATAATTTGATGCTTTCTTCCGGGTAAAAAATTCATTTTTTTCTTTTTGTTCTGAAATTCATTACTTATTCTTGGTTTAATGAGATCTGCTAAGGTAGCGTACAAGTAACAAGCTCGAAACAATGATAAAACGGGATTACACAGACTGGCGCATGTCCGGAGAGCTTTTCGGATTCCTAAGCTACAGTTGCTTCTCTTCAGTTGCTTGGAACTTCGTTGTCCTAGGTGGTGTGGGAGATGCTGGTAAAATTCCCGACACAGGGAAATTTTACTTTGAAATTTTATCGACAATGATATTGAAACGTGATTGACCCTCCAGGATAGTTAATTATCCGAGAGGCGTAGCTAATATGAAAATAAATTAGGAAATTAGTTTAGGTCTAATTATTAGGAAAGTAAGGGAAAATTAAATGCGTGGCAAAAGGATAAAATAGGCTCAAGTGCTTTTGAGGAATTCATCCCCTTCGTGGGTATAAGCTCTTAACAGATCATACACACAGTGCTGTACGGAATGTCAGTCACACAGCAAAGCGCTTGCTCGAAAAGGTTAACATGCTCACAAATCTATCCCGCAATGGTGTGAAAACACAAGTTTCTCCGTGACGGAGTTCGAAATTGCTCCCCCCCCCACTCCGGGGTGAGTTACTCTCCCAACTGAGCTACACGGACGGAATGTACCGCTGCAGATTTGTCGTATTAACACGTGATTCACCTCTGTAGTACGTCACAGTGGGACATAAGCGTCAAGGAAAGACTTAGCCTAGCTTTTTTACGATTTATAGGGTGAAATCTTCATGCGCAGATGAGCAATACCACCTTGCACGGACGAAACCACTTCAAAACTGACAATAAGCAGAAGGCCCTCGAGAATTCCCCAACGAAAAGCGAAAAGGAGTGCGCTTGGTGTGATAATATGAGTTTGGTCGTATTTTGATTCTTAGAGGTAAAGGAGGCTGCTATCTAGCTGTTACAACGGCGCAAATAGGCTCCTCCGGCGCGTTGGGAAAACCCCGCAGCGAACAACAGTCGGAGCATGTTTTGCGCTTTTCATTTTCGCAGAGAGCGACGAGGTGAAGTCTGAACCTTTTGAAGATGAGTGGAGACCATTTTTAAACTTTTAAGAGCAAATTTCTTGGGGTTTTGAATGAGGTTCTTCGAAATATACAGAAATAGGTTTTGGGAATTATGATGTAGAGGTATTGTACATAGACTTCTTTTAAGTGTACACATGATTTTAAGTTATTTTAAGATTCATTTTACTTGTTTTTAACAGTGTTTCAGTATTGTGAATTTTGTAAACATTTTTGAAGTAAAACTCAAGACAAGCAACGTAATCAGTGATGAAGAAATAGATATATTGAATGTAATCAGTGATGAAGAAATAGATATATGAAAAAACGTATCTTCCCGGAAGAAATTACTATATTTAATGACGAAGAAATTGTTTTATGACGAAATATATCCTCTCAGAAGAACTTACAGGAGGAACCCCTAAAAGCAGTCACACCGTAAAATGTGAAATGTCAGGAAAGTTCATAAGGTGCGTTTCTCGTATTATCATGACTTTCATTGTACGACAGAATGAAAGTCATGACCTGCTTACGGAACTGTGAACTGAAAAAAAATCGTCTATAGCCCATCATTGTCACGAAAACAAAAATACATTTTTTTTTATTAGTGGAAGTTCAACGACCACCGTGAGCAACTCAATGGGCTGTAAGCAGTCACCCGTCTCTAATTTAGGATCACGGGTTCCAGGGACAGGAGAGAGCCAATGCCGTAAGACAAACACGACATCCATGCCTAATTGGGATTCGAACCCGGACCCCTTTCGGGCGAATGATCAGAGGCCATCGCTTAGACCACCGACACACCAGGGTGGCCAATACATTTTTGCTTGGAAACGCTACGCTCATTAATAAATCTGATTTAACTATCAAGCTGAATGTATAAGAAGCTTTTTACACATATCGGAACTCTTCATGGTTTGTGTACGACATGACGTCGACTCCATTTCTTTCAAGCGCGTGGAAACCACTCACCATAACTGTGACCGTCAGAACTCTGCTGATGTCACAATGATTTCAATGTTTATGCTCCATTCGTCCTGATTAAACCGAGCCAAATGCTCTGGGAAACTATAGTCGATGTATAATACACCTTTGATTGCGGTAAACATTGGTGTTTTTATTTTATTTCAACATCTCAAGGTTGTAGTCATAAATTATATATATTGGTGAGTTTTTGGGATATGGGTGTCGGTTTTCTTGGATAACTATCCAAAAGGTATATGAATATTCTGTAGTAATTCTCAGCCTAGAGGAAAAAGGATCGTTTTTACTGGCACTGAGAAATAACGTAAAATGTTGTAGCGGTGTCAGAATACAGAATGAGAGTTTTTTTTACGAAATGAATGTAGCCGCTGAACGGAAGCGATATTCCCGATGTCTATCGTAAGAACGTAACCAGCCGTCCTACTCGAAACAGCCCACGCAAAATCACCCACCGAAAGAAGTTGCCCTAAGAAAAAACAACGCAGCGTTATTCAAAGCCCATAGTCGCAATAAAAAGTAGGTTGTCAGATGTGCGAAAGTGAGAAGAACAGTTGCGAAAACGTAAATTTTGTCCGTGACGGGGATCGAACTAGCATCCCCTCATTCTGGAGTAAGTTGCTCTCCTAACTAAGCTACACGGGCGGAATTCTTCGCTGCAGATTTGTCGTCTTGCACGTGATTTACCTCTGTTGCACGCCACACAGAAACGCCAGACCCCTAAAAACGTCAGCGATCTCGAGGACAGCACGACTGCCGCTGTCGCTCATCCAAGATCACTTAGCAAGCGAAGTAAAATAGAGAGAAAAGGGTTTAACCACTGTGAACTGAGTGTGTCTCTAGAAACTGCTAAGAAACTCGAAGTACGGTGATGACCACAGCCGCTGTCCTGCTAAGCATCATCCGAAGTTTTGTAGCCCAACGCGTCTACCTGACCTGCATCACCTATGTGCTAAGTTTTTTTTTGCGTATAGCTGTGTGATTTACCACTGGCCCGCAACGCAGGTGAATCGTGGAGCGCAACGTAAAACAAAAATTTGTAACACTACCCATACCTGAAGCGAACTTTACTTTTATTCCCATTCAAAGAGCAGGACTTTTCGAGAGGGACTCAATTTATGCTATGGAAGTATTAAAACTGACTTGAAATTTTGAGGCTTTAGATCAAACTAACTGTTCATAATTCCAGCTCTGAGCAAGTCAAGGCTTTTAAATAGGGTTTATACATATATTTCGACCTATACTAGCGTTCTAAGTGTAGTATACAGCGTTGTGTTGCACAGTGTTTATTGTAAAGAAAAGCATTCGTGTAATGTCAGAATCCTGCCTTCTTTACTTTCTCTGGAATTGTTACAGGCTTTGCTGATTAGTGTTTTTGATTTTCTTCTCCCACCAGTCTCTGCGGGTAGGCACAGATCTTATGCCTGTTTAATTTACCTGAATAAACCGCTTGGTACGTAGCAATATGTGTATGCATTTCAGGGCTCGATTTAAGTGGTATCGCATCACAAAATGCGAATTAAATCTACTTGAATCGCTCCGCAGATTTGACTGCTTCGCATACATTGCGATGCATTTCATTTCGAATTCCCGTTACGCTGACCTATAGTGAACATTTCGAACTTTTATGGTGGTTGCTGTGGCTCTTATGTCAATATTGCTTGTTTTCTCCAAAGATGATTTCATTTTCTTTTTAAAGTACTTCGGTGGACAGAAGTTGTTCAATATTAATTGCTGCTAATAGGTGAACCTCAAAGACCCGGAGGAGAGAATCAGTGATAGATTTCCAGACATGGCAAGTGATACATTTGTCTAAAGGTTATAGATGCGGCATAGTGTGAACTAACACAAGAGGAAAGAATAAAAATTCTAAAATAAAATATTGGACAAAACCTATTTACAAATTACAATTTCTAATACAAAATCTATTAAATCTTAATTTATATAGTCTTATATTAATTTATATATCGTCTTATATCTATATTTATATTTCGTCTTATATCTATTAAGTCTTATACCTATATTAATATTTCGTCTTATATCTATTAAGTCTTATACCTATATTTATATTTTGTCTTATATCTATTAAGTCTTATACCTATATTCCTAATTTATATATAGTCTTATATCTAAATTTATATCTCGTCTTATATTTATATTCTTAATTCATATATAGTCTTATATCTATATTTATATCTTGTCTTATTCTATAAAGAAGATACCTAAGCAAAAAAATACATATATAATTTTGACTCACACCTAGTACAACATAGAAAAGGTTATGTATCTACCTGTGTGAGTAAAAGGAGAAAAGATAAAAAAATAAAATAAAACAACTGAATGTAGAAGGTGTCGAGAATACTGAGCCTTGGCTTTATCAAGGACCGGCAAAAACTCTGCATTTTCTCACTTCCACAAAGACCTAGTTGGAAATGGGTTTCTGCAAGGCCATAGATGCAAGTAACATTCCCACCTAAAATAGTTTAACAAATATATATAAGTCATGTCCTCCGTAGAGTTGCATGACCTAGCACTAGTTAACAATTTCGCTTGCATCCAATAACCTTCCTGGCCCGACCCATGCTCTTCATCTGTTACTATTAAACAGAGAGAAGAAGATTAAAGAGAACTCAAGCTGTGAGAGTGACATAATAATTAGAAATGATTTTCAGCCATAACGAAATTCCAAGTTCGTTTGAGAGAGAATTTAAACCTGAAAATCGATGCAAAAGAAATCCAAATTTTTAAATTGCAATTAAAAAAGGAAATATTAATTTTTAACGAACAGATTTTTGAAAGAAAACTTGAGTCTAAAACCCCCTACTCTACAACTTATGACAGCACGAAAACGAGAATAAGTTAAAGATAATAATTAACTAAAGAAAACTTTGTGAAAGTTATATACCTTAAACAGTTAGTTGCATTATTAAATACACTGCTCGTGTATTTTATAATATTTCTCATGTATTCTGGAGAGTTAATTCTGCTCTTTCTGATCATACAGATCCACAGTCTTAAGTTTATATATTTTTTTCTCTGGTTAAAATCTCCGCGCGTTGGTTTCTTGCTGCATGAGGAGGCCATCAGCCCCACCCTCACTGCCCCCCAGCGTCTAGGGAGTGGCGGAAGAGGTCAGCCATGTTCTTCTCTTGTGAGGAGAAATGTTTTTGTCACACAAGAGGTAAGCTCTCTTCCCTGTTTTTGGGTTCTAGGTTTTATAAGTTCAATGTTTGTACTTCATGTACTTTTTCTCTGTCGTTTTTTAGCTTTTCAGCTTTTAGGCATTGGTTTGTCTGTTAACATTTTTGCGGGTTTTAACTCTTTCTTTTCTCTGTAACTTTGAGCGTCTTTTGGGGTACCTAGGAACAGAAGATGGCTAAGCTTGTTCCTTTTCTATGCGCTGTCTATGCGCTGTTTTTTCAAAGTAGTTAAGTTCTTAATAACTAATTAATTATGCACTTAAAGCACTGCTGAAATACTTTGTACATATTGCAACTAACTGTTTAAGGTATATAACTTTCACAAAGTTTTCTTTAGTTAATTATTATCTTTAACTTATTCTCGTTTTCGTGCTGTCATAAGTTGTAGAGTAGGGGGTTTTAGACTCAAGTTTTCTTTCAAAAATCTGTTCGTTAAAAATTAATATTTCCTTTTTTTAATTGCAATTTAAAAATTTGGATTTCTTTTGCATCGATTTTCAGGTTTAAATTCTCTCTCAAACGAACTTGGAATTTCGTTATGGCTGAAAATCATTTCTAATTATTATGTCACTCTCACAGCTTGAGTTCTCTTTAATCTTCTTCTCTCTGTTTAATAGTAACAGATGAAGAGCATGGGTCGGGCCAGGAAGGTTATTGGATGCAAGCGAAATTGTTAACTAGTGCTAGGTCATGCAACTCTACGGAGGACATGACTTATATATATTTGTTAAACTATTTTAGGTGGGAATGTTACTTGCATCTATGGCCTTGCAGAAACCCATTTCCAACTAGGTCTTTGTGGAAGTGAGAAAATGCAGAGTTTTTGCCGGTCCTTGATAAAGCCAAGGCTCAGTATTCTCGACACCTTCTACATTCAGTTGTTTTATTTTATTTTTTTATCTTTTCTCCTTTTACTCACACAGGTAGATACATAACCTTTTCTATGTTGTACTAGGTGTGAGTCAAAATTATATATGTATTTTTTTGCTTAGGTATCTTCTTTATAGAATGTGAATTCTGAATTTTCAAAACTGCTGCGTTGCGCGTTTTGATTTTCAGGTTATTTTGCAACCTTCATTTTAAATTCTAAAGTTTTTCCTTAGTCTTCAGTTTTGCTCTTAAGTATCTTGTCTTATATCTATATTTTTATCTCGTCTTATATCTATTTAGTCTTACATATATATATATATTCTTAATTTATATAGTCTTATATCTATATTTATTCTACAATTATAACTCGCCTTATATCTATTATCTTAATTTATATATAGTCTTATATCTATATTTATATCTCGTCTTGTATCTATTAAGTCTTATATCTGTGTTCTTAATTTATATAGCCTTGTATTAATTTATATCTCGTCTTGTATCTATTAAGTCTTATATCTGTGTTCTTAATTTATATAGCCTTGTATTAATTTATATCTTGTCTTATATCTATATTCTTAATTTATATATTCATACATTAATTTATATATCGTTTTATATCTGTTAAGTCTCATATCTATATTCGTAATTTATATAGTCTTATATTAATTTATATCTCGTCTTATATATATTAAATCTTATATATATATAGTATTAATTTATATAGTCTTATATTAATTTTCATCTCGTTTTATATCTAATAAGTATTAAATCAAAATTTATTAAGACAAAATAAGTCTTATATTTATAGTCTTAATTTGCTATATCCTTATATTAATTTATATCTCGTCTTATATCTATTAAGACAAAATAAGTCTTATATTTTTAGTCTTAATTTATATATCCTTATATTAATTTATATATCGTCTTATATCTGCTAAGTCTTAACTCAAAATCTATTAAGACAAAATAAGTCTTACAAATTCTAAGGGAAAATCTATTCCTAAGACAAAATTAAAACATGTCGTACATCTAGTGCCTAAAACCTTCAGACCCAAGATGCGTCTAGTGTCTGAAGGTTTTAGATGTGGCATTATGGCCAAAAGATCATGCTTCACTTAAAAGATTTTGGTCACAATGGAATTGTGCGCATCATTCAACATTTTTACTTATTGCTGCAAGCCAAGAATGGGGGAACTTAAGGAATTCTGGCTCCAGAATATGACAACTTCATCAAGAGAATTCTTGTGGTTCTTCGTTTTTAAAATCCACAAAGCACATCTACTGTAATATTTCTCATCTTTCTGAAATACTTCAAGCTTGGCCAGTGTTTAATGCCATTGTAGGGAAGAATGTTTCCTACATTTGTTGTATAAAGAGTGACTATGGCAGTAGTCTTAGTGAATCGGCGTTGGAAAATTTAATGCGCATATCTGTTCAAGAACCATCTATGGACAAATCTACACCTGCTAGGGCTGTAAATGTTTTTTTTTTTTTTCAAAACACGTAGGCACAACACATAGCCATATGGCAAAAGAAAAATGTGTGGCGCTGAAGAGGAGCAGCACTAAAAACAGTAATAAATAAATAATGTATCTAAAACTTCTTTCTAGTTTGTTTTCAAGCAGGTGCTGGACTGTATCGTAGCGTAATGCCTTAGAACTAATCAAAAGTATCTCATTGCTACACAAAACTTAATTTGTATAGCAAATGTTGCTACACATTTATTTTTTCGTAAATCAAGCCCTGATGCCTTTCACGTATTTGTGAAGAATTAGTTCTTTCGGGGATTCGCTAAATAGTTATTTCTATGAGTAGAGGAAATGGCATTTTAAAAATATCTAACAAAGTGAAATATTAGTCTTTTTGCCTATCAAAATAGAATTTCGACACTTGAATAACATTTTCGATACGAATTGCTGGATAAAAACGCAATTTCAGTCTTTTTGAAAGGAACTGTGAAAACACACATTTCTCCGCGGCTGGCATCGAACCAGTGGCCCGTCACTCCGGAGTAAATCGCTCTCCCAACTGAGATACGCGGACAGGATGTCTCGCTGCAGATCAGATGATCATATGTAGAGAATTTTAGGAAGGGAGTGTCTGACCCCAGGTCTTAAACATCCCTTAGAAATAGGAAGCTGGGATATTGGGGCAGAGTTCCCAATAGGAAAGTGCCACGGAAGCAAGGTAGAAAGGGAAGAAAGAGACAGCCAGGCATTTTCATGTAGGACTTCCGTCCACAGAGAAGGTTTAATCCAAACCACCTACAGCGGGTTCGCCTTTTGGGGAGGACACAGAAACAGTGAGAGCAAGTATAGCGACTTTGACAGAACAGTTTGTTAGTGAAAGAGAGCACAGTAAATGGCGCCACCGTACAAGCACTTTGTTGCTCCTAGACGGGTGAGAGAAAGTCAGGTGGGGGGGGGGGGCAGTAGGAATGGATCCAGCCCGGGGGCCGTCATTTAACGTACTCGTCTGATTCACGGCGGATATTCAGTTATTGTTAGCAAATCACGCCATCTCCGGATGATCAGCCCAGGATTGAACCTGAGGACCTTCCATTGACAGTCTGACTCGTTAACCACTAAGCCATCCGCGGTTCTAAGGTAGAAATAGTGAGGAAGACGCCGTTATTTATTACCGGTGCGGAGGCCAGTACCCGGGGCCCGACGGTTTAACGTGCCTATCCGACGCACGGCGGATATTTGGTGGTTCGAGCGTTCGTACGTGCCTGGGATCAAACCCAAGGTATTATCCGTTGCAGTCACGAACGTTGACCGCTAGGCCACCCGCGGACCCTCACGCTGGAGATTTGCCGTCTTGACACATGTTTTCAGCTCTGCAGTGCGTCACATCATCTCCCGCTTAATATTTTTTTTGTCTTTGAAGCGAAATAGGAATTTCTCATTAATTCCAAACAATGTGCGGAACAAATATCATACATTTTTCGAACAACCAAAATGCCAGAAAATCCACTTTCCCCAATCGGGCGCCAATGTGAAAACACAAGATTGTCCGCGACGGGCATCGAAACCGTGTCTCCTCACTCAGGAGTAAGTTGCTCTCCCAACATAGCTACGCGGACAGAATGTCTCGCTGAAGATCTGTCGTCTAGACACATATCTCCCTCTTAATTTTTTTTGTCTTTGAAGCGAAGTAGGAATTTCTCATTAATTCCAAACAATGTGCGGAACAAACATCACACATTTTTCGAAGAACCAAACGGGCAGAAGATCCACTTTCCACAATAGGACGCCAATGTGAAAACACAGGTTTGTCTGTGTCCCCTCGCTCCGGAGTAAGTCTCTCTCCCAACTTTTCTACGCGGACAGAATGTCTCGCTGCAGGCTAATCGTCTTGACACACGTTTTCACCTCTGTAGTACGTCCCAGCAGCTCAGAAACTATCGGTGGATTTGTTTTGAATGAAGGGAATAAATCGTTTTATATTTTATATCCAGCAATTTAACATCTTGTCTTTTTAAAAGGAAGATGTAAGTACAAGAGAAGAAGACACTTTTTAAAAAATTCTTTTATTTTCTCCATTGGGTAACAAGTTCATAAAACATGCGATGTTTCTTTTACAACTAACAACACTGCTTCCACCTTCCAGTTGTATCCTCCGGTGCAAGAGATCACGTGAGCTCCACACACACACACACCCACACTGGCACACACACACACACACACATACACACACAGCACACTTCCTCTCAGAAAAATCATGGGTGTAAAGATCTCGCGGTACCCTCGAACCGCAGGAGAAGGAGCCAGGCATCCGTCTTCTTTGTTCGTTTATCTTTTATTTGTTCAGCACCAGTAAATGCACTTCCTTGTAACTGGAAGTAATGTATTATCTCGGTGTTCTGTTTTAAGAAAGGATTATCGCTAGGTGGGTGGGCGGTTATTACTGATTAAAACGGATAGGTAGAATAATGATTTGTTACTCCCGTTCGTTTTTCCGTTCAGCATTTAGCGGTCGGGTGAGGGTCAGCCCATATCGTCTTCTTCTTCTTGATCTCTAATAATGCCGATTCGCCGTCCACAATTTCTGACTTTTAGGATTACTTCTTCCTGCATGAGATTAAAGCACATCGCAATCAACGCCATGCCTATCAACAGGTATAATGAGCACATGACCAGTTTTTCCTGAGTTCCTTCATCAGAGACGACAGAGTCACCAGGCACAAGGTCCCCAAACCCGATGGTACTTAGGGTGACAAAGCAGAAGTAGGACCCGTCTAGGAAACCCCATCCTTCCCAGAGCGAGAACAGAGCTGCCCCCGCTGAAATATACCCCACAAGAATGAAAAGACAAAGAGTAATTGGAACTGAGACCCTGGGTTTTTCGTAATCAATATCGTCCCTTAAATCATCCGGAACAGTTTCTATCCTGGCTTCATCCTCGTTGGGCATGTGAAGTTTGTCTTGCACTCCGGGTTCGAGTGCGTTCTGGTGGCTCGGCGAATTGTGGGCCACAATGTGGTGGACTCTGTAGTTTTCGGCGTGCCTTCGTCGTTTATACTGGTCGTTCGATTGGCAGGAACATATCCTGCCGTAGACGTAGCGGAATGATTTAGCCATGATGTCGCCAATGTTGGTCAGGTACAGAAGCATAAGGGGGATTCCTACGATGGCGTAAACAATTGTGGCAACTTTCCCCCAATTTGTTCTGGGCGCGATATTTCCATAACCTAAAAAAAAAAAAAGAAGAAATAAATTTATTAAATCCAACAAAATCGTACAACAAAGATATCGAAACAAAAAACGTGCAACACGTATAACAAAAATAAGAAAAGATAAAGTAAAGCGAATGTAAGACATTTTACGCGTATATCCAATGGATATAGTCCAAATAGTAATAACAATAATAATGGCTGTTTAAGACAAAATGATTGCAATTAAAAATTATTCAAAATACATTTTAATGAAGGATCTGCAAAACGACAAATGTAGCAGATGCGGTATGTGCAGTGTGATCGGTGAAACTCTTTGTTGGGTGATGAACCACGCTAGCAAACGTCCATTATAGGCAGTGACATAATAATTTTGCAAAGATGGTACATCAACAGTTAGCACACGATATTAGTGTCAGAAGTACCATAGTATAAATATCAACCCACTGAGGTTTTAGATAATAAAAAACGCAAATTATATTGGGAACATGAGATTAAAACAGACGTAACCATCTCTGCCAATCGCCCAGACATAGTGCTGTATGACACAAGGCAGAAAGAAGCAGTCATTATCGACATATTGGTACCATTGGACAGTAATATTCAGAATACCAATGCAAAAAAGTGAACAAGTATGTACACTGGCTGCAGAGATTAAACTGATGTAGAAGCTGAAAACAGTTCACATACGTCCACTGATTATCTCTGCGACTGGTATAGTTCCTCAGACCATTATAACTCAGCTGGACGCTTTAGGTCTACAACGCGTAAGATCGAAAATCCAAGAAGCAGTAATTCTCGATTTGTGCCACATGGAGAACGATTTTTAAACCATGAGTGACTTGATTTTATGTCCGCACTGGCAAGATGACTATGCAACAGATGCCATTGCTGTACATGAGAAAATGAAATAAAAATAAAATAAAATAATAATAATAAGGGACACAACAGTTTTCCTAGAAGGATACATCAACAATTAACACACGATACTGAACTATCAGGGTCAGAAATACCATACCGTAAGTATGAAACAGTAAAGGTTGTCGATAATACACAATACATATTATAGTGTATTGGAACCGTGCGATTAAAACAGATGTAACCCTCTTCCAAACGTCCTCATATAATGCGACAAAAGGCAGAAAAATGCACTCATTAACGACATATCAGGGCGGTTTGAGCATAATATTCAGGTTACCTAAGCAATAAAAATCAAAATGTATGTAGAACTGGCTGCAGAGATTAAACATATGAAGAAGTTGAAAACATCTGCAACGTACGAATCTATTATTGGTGACCACCTGCACTAAATCTTGGAGTCATTGTTCCTTAATGACTTTTCCTGATATCACCCAATATTGCGCCCGTGCATTGCGTGAAACGTGTCAAGTTGTGGTTTGACGAGCATGCAGAGTAGGTACAGCAGCTACCCTTACCACCTCAATTTCTAGACCTTAATATTATGGAACATTTGTCGGAATACCTGGAGCGAAAGGTCAGATCACATTTTTCACTTCCAATATCACTGGCACATTTGGGACATGTTTTACAGGACGAACGGTCTGAAATTTCCTTATCGTATGTGATGACTTGTATAAGTCTATTCGAAGTTATAATGAATAAAATGCTTCTTCTAAATTGCTAATTATAGTGAATATAGCTTTCACTAATATTATAATGAATTCAATGCTTGTACTAAGCTAAGTATAATGCTTTATAATGCTTCTGCTACTGAATTATAATGAATTCAGCTTCTTCTAAGCTACTAATAATACTTCTTCTAATGGTTGTTGTTTGTTAATTAAATCATGAATAAACTTTCCTGCTAGTAGTGTAGTAACAATAATGAACAAGCTTACAACTGGTAGTAATGTTGTAGTAGTAATTAAGATGAATAAAGTCTTATGCTGGTTGTTACTAATAACACTAAATGAAATAAACCTAACAGCCAGACAGAGATCTGACAAAACTATGAACTGAGAAAGACGTACTTACGAAAGCAATCTTTTATTTGGTCAACTTTTCGCTCTCACATAAACGAAGATCTCTTTACACATAAACTACAGTTCACTTCGTACAACAACAAACACCCTCTTTCACATAAACCAACGCTCTCTAACACATAAACATCAGCTCACCCTACGCACATCAACAAAAGCTCTCTCTTGGTATCGTTGAACGCGCCTATTTATACTGGCTACCACCACGTCATGACTTACACTCATTGCCAGATCTCATTCAGTGGGTGAAATAACATCTGGTTCAGTAAGAAGATAATTTACATAGGAAAATAAAATAACCAGAGATAGTAAAAATCAAAAGGAAAGTGAATCTAGAATATACGTTACAAAGTCAAACTGCTTTTGTTCTGGAAGGTCCAGGTCTGTTCACAGCTTATTAATAAAATGCTCTCACAAACAGAAAACGTTTCCATTATTTTGAAAAAACCCTGTATGAGGAGAGATATATTCAGGGAGCAGAAAGATTTTATATGAGCAGATTGCAGAGTTGAGAGCGATATTACATGCTAAGGACGATGTTGTAAACATTTATCTGCTGGGTAGTGTTATGCAGCGCCACGTTCTCAGTACGTGATATGGCATGTGAAGCCTATTGCTCTTATTGATGATAACGACGTGTTTACTGACAGACGTGCTGGATTATCGAATAAAGAGTGAATTTAATTTTTGTATGCGCTGCCTAATAACTTACCATGACTGCTTTACTTGAAGTGCGTACTAAGAGATTTCAGTACTTAATTAAAATTTCAGCTATAGGAAATTCTTTGGAATTATTCGGGAAAGTAAAGGTAAAGTCTACAGTCTTTACGTTCAAATAAAATTGATTGAACCTTAACCATTGAAACGGTTAATTTCATAGTTACCAGTTTATATTTTTGTGTAACAGGTATGAACATGCATTTGGTAAGACTTGGGTGGGAGGAAGAAGTACCAGGGTTCAAAGATATCTGAATTTGCATTTGAGCTCCTCTTCTACTCTCTGTAAGTCTAAAAGCTATCAGTTGGAGTTGTGCCTTTGCTCTGACCAGTTGTACGTATTTGCGTTTGGTTTACATGATGGTAATTTCTGTGACAGTGGCAACTGTCAGTGTGTTAACTGTCCGTACTGTTTCTATTATAATTTTAAGGAGTTTGTCGTTGAAAGGAAACGGGGGAGCATTATATCCTTTAAAATATGATTATTATGTGTACTTTGGAATGAAACATGGGGACAAGGAGAAATTACGGGTTCCACAAAAGGTCTTTGCTGTTTGTGTTTAATTATAAGGCGATAGGTTAGAAGCATTCATTGGTTTCGGTATGCCGACGATCTGGAGAGAAGGAAATAATAGCAGTGGTGCGCTGCTATATTTACTGTGTGTGACGTACGAGACAAATGTGCAATGAAACAGAGATAAGTCTGCCGGCATAGTTCAATTGGGAGAACAGTCGCCCCGGAGTAAGGAAATGTAGGTTTTAATCCCACTGTCAGCAAGAAGAAGGTTATATTTACCTCCCGATAGAAAAATGGATTTCTGGGAAGGAGGGTTGAAAACTGTGTGATGCGTCTTCCACACAAGGTACGTAAAATAATAAATATTTCTGCAATGGAATGGGTGCCGAGTGTGTAACGTATACTCTAGATTCACTTTCCTTTTGATTTTTACTTTCTCTGGTTATTTTATTTTACTATGTAAATTATCTTCTTACTGAACGAAATGTTATTTCTCCCGCTGAATGAGATCTGGCAATGAGTGTAAGTCATGACGTGGTGGTAGCCAGTATAAATAGGCGCGCTCAACGATACCAGAGAGAGTGGTTGTTTATGTGCGAGAGAGCTTTTTGTTGATGTGCGTAGGGAGAGCTTCGTTTATGTGAGTAGAGCTACGTTATTTTGTGCCAAGAGCTTCGTTCTATGTGATTAGGTTTTTTCTTCATTATTGTGATACGATTAATGTGACTAGTGTGTGTGTGTTGGAGGATACCAGGACTTTACCTGAATAAAGCTTTTGTTGTAAGTACGTTTTTCTCAGTTCATAGTTTTGTCAGAACTCTGTCTGGCTGTTAGGTTTATTTCATTAGTTGTTATTATTAACAACCAGCATAAGACTTTATTCATCTTAATTACTACTACAACATTACTAGCAGTTAAAAGCTTGTTCATTATTATTACTACACTACTAGCAGGAAAGTTTATTCATAATTAATAATTAACACAAGAACCATTAGTAGAAGCATTAGTAGAAAAACCATTAGAAGCTTAGAAGAAGCAATATTCATTATAATTGGCGCCCGAACTTTTCTCGAACACGAGGTCTTGACAATTCTTACCCATGTCTTCCTTACCTGAGACAACTTCAATTTTTCACCCTAAATCAAATTTCGAGGGTGATGGTGTTTTTTTGACAATCTGCAAGAGGCCTGTGGGGCTCACTTTGATATAAGTGATCTACAAGTACCGAGGCATTCTACACAATTTCGTAATTCACCAGCTTCCTATCACTCTGAGTCGCGGGTCGTACCTGAGGGAGTTCAATCCTCTCAGCGAAGCAGAATGCTTGCCCATTTCGTGCCGCATGCAGGAACAATTCATTTCAATGGTTTGGAGGGGTCCTTAAAATTCCTCGAGGATTTGGAAGATCATTTTGATCTCTACAATATTCCTCAAGACTGTAAAGTACAAATAGCAGGCACTTGCTTGAAGGATACCGCTAAGACCTGGTATCGGCAGTGGAGAGTGTCGAACCCGGATTCTCATTATGAGAATTTCCTAGCAGAATTTTTGGAAGTCTTTTCTTTCGGCCTCAGTCGAGCTAGCCTTGCACAACAACTTTTTTCTCGTCACAAGGACCCAACGATAGCCCTGTTGCATTTGCGTTGGAAACAACACGCTTGTATAACTTATGGGATCCACATGCCAGTCATGTCGACATGTTGGACACCCTATTGCAGCAGCTCGATCCATTTCTCCAGGATTTTCTTGAGGTTCGACACCCTGCTACAATTCATGAATGCCTTCGCCTCATACGAATGTATGAAGAGCGACACGGCAAACATAGTTCAACTCACCATGCTCGGGCACCCCGCGAGGCTTATTGCGAAAATCCTCAGCGGCATAATAGGCCTAATAACTTTCAACGCGAGCGAACACAAGTGCACGCCCAAGCTTCATACGTCCCACCACATAGAAGAGTGGCAAACCAACCGCGAGTTTCTGAGCAATCTTCTGGATACCGTACAAATGCACAGTATGCTCGACCCCGTTCCAATCCGCAGAATTCGGAACGTTTTCATGCTCAGGGCAATGATGATTTTTCTGCCCGTGCTGAGGGAAGAAGTAATAGATATGAAAATGTCAACAGACATGCGGAGTTCCCGCAGCAGTTTTCACGCAGTTTTCCTCATCGTGAAAATTTTCCCGATACCCGGCAGGGTCGAGGTTTCAGACCGCATGATAATCCAACCAGGAATCCTTTAAACTTCCAAAGGAAGTAGACCAAGGGTCGGTCCTGCTTCCTGATACCAAGCATTCGGACCCTAAAACAGTATTAGTGACTGTCCAAACTCCTCAGTTGCCTGATGTGTTCTTGACAATTGAAGATATTATTGTCGAGACAAAGTTCGACACTGGTTCTGAAATATCAGGCCTAAATACGAAGTTTTGCACTGACAATTTTCCTGCAATACACGTTCAGCCTGCGACGCAGTATTTGCGAGGTGCAAATAACGAAATCTTCAGTATCATAGGAACTGTCACATTATCTCTAGGGCTGGGAAAGGCTCGTTTTACGCATTCTTTCCTGCTTATAGACGAACTACCTGTTAAATGTCTAATGGGAATGGACTTTATTAATACGTTTCAAGTTACTCTGAATTTCGTACAACATGTGATTTCCTTTCCGGAACCTGTCGAAGTGATTCCTACGGTTCCTATGGATATAACGAGTTTGTTATTGAGTAACCAATTGAATGCGAGGCAACGAAACCAGCTTTCTCTACTTTTGCAGGAAAGCCCTGTTTATTTTCTGATAAACCTGGTTTCACACAGGTGGTTTATCATGTCATTGACACTGATGGTTCGAAACCGATAGCGACGAAACCTTACGCTTGTGCTCCACATAAGAAACAGGAAATGCAACTTCAAATTTCTGAAATGATTAAACATGGCATAATAAGGGAATCCACAAGCGCCTGGGCTGCTCCTGCCTTTTTGGTTCCAAAGAAACAATCCAATGAATTTCGTTTCGTGACAGATTTCCGCAAGCTCAACCAAGTCACAAAAACGATCAATTATCCACTACCTGTCATGTCGCATATTTTACATGACCTATCGTCAACCAAATGGATGCCAACCTTGGATTTGGCGAGTGGATATTGGCAGGTGGCAGTACATCCGGACTCTGTCGATAAAACTGGCTTTGTGACTCCTTTTGGGGCTTATGAATACCTGCGTATGCCCTTTGGACTAGCTTCTGTCCCAGCTACTTTCCAAAAGCTTATGATTACGGTTCTCAGACCTGTTCTGGGTCCCCATGTGCATGTATATTTGGATGGCATTATTATTACATCCGAGACTTTTGACGAGCACCTTTCTCTGCTCAAACAGGTGTTCCAACTCATATACAATGCTGGCTTGACGTTAAAACCTAGTAAATGCCAGATAGCGAGGGACGAGATTGTATATCTGGGGTTGAAAATCACTCCCCACGGCTTATTTACGGATAATGAAAAAATTAGGCCTATTGTTGACTTTCCTCGGCCTAAAACAGCAAAAGAACTATCCAGCTTTCTGGGAATGACCGGATGGTATCAGCAGTTCGTCCCCGCTTATGCTACAATCTGTGAGCCATTTTATGCTTTGAAACGTAAATACAAGAAGTTTGTTTTGACACCTGAGGCTAACGCTGCATTTGAAACACTGAAGTCTGCGTTAACTCAGCCTCCTGTGTTGGCTTTCCCGGATCATACTAAGGAATTTGATATTTATACTGACGCATCCGGAGTTGGTCTTGGTTGCGTTTTGTCACAAGCTGGGCATCCAATAGCTTTTGCGTCTCGTACTTTAGCCAAAGCTGAACGCAATTATTCAGCTACGGAACGTGAATGTCTTGCTGTTGTGTATGCTCTTGGCAAATTTCAATGTTATCTTAACGAATTGACAGTTAACATAATTACGGATCATTCTGCCCTTCAGTATTTGAATTCTGCTAAGCACCTATCTCAAAGACGTATGAAGCGGGCTCTGAAGTTACGAGAGAACAATATCAAAATTTCCTATCAGCCAGGTCATAAGAATCAATTACCGGACGCATTGTCTCGCTTTCCGGTTAGTGGGGTCACCACAGAAACTACTCCTGGATGTCAGCCTTTACTTCTAATAGCTGATATAACATCCAGAGATCAGATAATGGCAGAATTAATAAATGATCCAGATTTCGGGGATATCTATAATTTTTTGCTTGCGGGTTCGCCCCTACACAGTGACCCTTCTTTGGCTAGGAGGTCACAGCATTTTGAAGTCCAAGAGGGTCTTCTTTACTATACGAAATCTAGGACTACTATGGCAGAGTTTCGCCCATGTATTCCGCAAACCCTTAGAATGGCCCTTTTAAACGAATTTCATGACAAACTTCTTGCAGGCCATTTGGGTATTCGCAAGACCCGTTGTAAATTGCGGGATGTTGCCTATTGGCCTGGCATGTACCAAAGTGTGCTCGCATACGTTCAATCATGTCACTTGTGTCAGATTAATAATTACCGTAATGTAAGACCGGCCGGTCACTTGAAATCTAATTCAAGTTCTCATGTTTTTGATATTATTTCAATAGATTTATTGGGACCTTATCCTTTATCTGTTAAAACAAAGCTCGTTACGTGTTAGTATTAACTGATAATTTTTCTAAATGGGTTGACGTTTTTCCCATTAACGCCGCTACGGCAGAAGTTATTTGTAATGTATTAATTAATGAAGTGTTCTCTAAATATGGTGCACCTAATAAAGTAGTTTCGGATAATGGTCCCCAATTTATTTCTGACATTTTTGAAAGAATGTGTGCGAGACTACACATTAAGCATAAATTCATTTCCCCATATCATCCCCAGAGTAATCCTGCGGAACGAGTAAACCGCACGCCAGTGAAAATGATTGCTACATTTTTCATGGATCATCATGAGCGATGGGATGAACATCTTGAGCTTTTTTCGTTCGCCCTCCGCTCGTCTGTTCACGAATCTAATAAAATTACTCCTGCAGAACTTTTTCTGGGTCGCAAAATTAAAACCCCTTTTGAAAATGTAACGGGGATTATCAACGAACTAAATCAGCGACCAACTCCGCAATCAGTACGAATCATGTCTGAAAAAGCTCTTGTTGCAATGCTAGGAGCACAAACGGCTCAAGCAAGATACTATAATACTAGGCGTAGGGAACCAGATCTTGTCGTTGGAGATCTCACTCTCGTGGAAACGCACTTCCTGTCTTCTGTTTCTCATACTTTAGTGAAGAAATTTGCACCCAGCTACGAAGGTCCATATCGGGTGGCAAATGTGCTTGAAAATAACATTGTTCTTGAAAAACCTGACAATCAATTTCAATACGTACACGTTGCTCAGTGTTGCAAGTATCATGAACGAAATATCGATTTTATAATCAACCCTACTCAACCTTCTGTTCCACAGACTCAAGAGTCTATTTCTCACGATCAACCTCCAGAAATTTTGGACGAACCAACAAACATTTTTGAAGAATCTCCAGTGATTTTTTCTTCACCCTCCTCCTCAAGACGGGTTTCCAAACAGGCAACCTGATTTTCCCATGAGACGAAGGCTCGAATCAAGTTCTTCAAATACTAGTATCGTTCCTTTCCCTCCAACCATTGCCAAGACTATTGCTGCACCGTTTCCTGATAACTCTGCACCAACACAAGCTCCTACTTCCTTGAATACCTCGTCAGAGAGTATTCCCATAGGCAGAAATAAACATCACCGTGCACGACCACTAAATTACAGCAGCGACTCAGAGTCTTCAGATATGTCTGATTTATCAGTTATGGACAATAGTTGGACGATTCCTAAAGGTCAAACATAAATTACAAACCGTCCAGTAACACCAAAAGCTGGTCGAAAACGTAACTTGTCTCCCCAATCTGCTTCGCCGCAACAGCGACGAAGGCAGAGATCCTTGCATCGCCCGAGTTTCGCCCCTGGAACCTACGCTCAGGGCAAACAGGGGCCGATGCCTGCTTCTACTCTCATGCCACGAGGGAGAAAGCGAAAACAAACGATGTGGCCGGAGCCACGTCCGTCAAAAAATGCTGGAAGGACACCACGGGCCCCAGCACTAAGGGACTACATATCAAAAGCCTGGGGGAGCCTGTTCCTGTCAGCCGCAGGGATTTCCTGACCGACAGACTTCGGCCGTTCCTGATCGACGGACTTCAGCCGTTCCTGACCGTTCCTGTCAGCCGCAGGGATTTCCGGACCGACAGACTACATCCGTTCCTGACCGACGGAAGTCAGCCGTTTCTGACCGTTCCTGTCAGCCGCCGAGATTTCTTGACCGACAGACTACAGATGATCCAGTCACGTCCTTAAAGAGATCTACACCACCTGAATTTACCAGTCCGATTAGGCCTGGAAAACGTTATCGTACTAGAGTTTTTTATGCGTCTTCGAGATAAGTAAGTTCTCGTGGACAGGTTCTTTTCTCCGTTTGTTGTTTTTCCTGCACGACCAGTTGGCGTGTCAGAATTTCTTTTTTTCGTGTGGGCCTATGCATTCTTTTTGTGTATATATGTGTTTTTTTATATTTCTTCTATGTCCATCTACTAATCCAATTTTTTTTATATATCTATATGCTTAGGGGTAAAATAATAAAAATTGTTACTGTTAGGCAGCTCCAGGCAATCTTTGCTGCTGATACAGTTGGTGTGTATTCAACGATAATATGAGAACGTAATTTGAAATTAAAAAGTGATTCCTGCTAGGCAGAATAAAAGGAAGGTATGCCGATGCAGGTTTGTTTTGTTCAAGTATACAAAGTGTTTCACAGACGAATACAGATTTCTTGATTTTGTCATGCCAAGTTTGAGATTGTACATACTGCTGCCACCAAAACAACAACAAAAAAGAGGTCGATAAACGTCAATCAAAGAAGTGTAAGGCTTACACTCCAAAATTTATAGGTTTTTCAAAAGAAAAAAAAATTAAGCGGGAGATAATGTAACTATACTCTAGATTCACTTTCCTTTTGATTTTTACTATCTCTGGTTATTTTATTTTACTATGTAAATTATCTTCTTACTGAACGAGATGTTATTTCTCCCGCTGAATGAGATCTGGCAATGAGTGTAGGTCATGACGTGGTGGTAGCCAGTATAAATAGGCGCGTTCAACGATACCAGAGAGAGTGGTTGTTTATGTGCGAGAGAGCTTTTTGTTGATGTGCGTAGGGAGAGCTTCGTTTATGTGAGTAGAGCTACGTTATTTTGTGCCAAGAGCTTCGTTCTATGTGATTAGGTTTTTTCTTCATTATTGTGATACGATTAATGTGACTAGTGTGTGTGTGTTGGAGGATACCAGGACTTTACTTGAATAAAGCTTTTGTTGTAAGTACATTTTTCTCAGTTCATAGTTTTGTCAGAACTCTGTCTGGCTGTTAGGTTTATTTCATTAGTTGTTATTATTAACAACCAGCATAAGACTTTGTTCATCTTAATTACTACTACAACATTACTAGCAGTTAAAAGCTTGTTCATTATTATTACTACACTACTAGCAGGAAAGTTTATTCATAATTAATAATTAACACAACAACCATTAGTAGAAGCATTAGTAGAAGAAGTTGAATTCATTATAATTTAGAAGAAGTTGAATTCATTATAAGTGTTATTATCGGTTGACGCGAAACATGCTGAGCGATTTCATGCCCCCGCTTTTCTCAAGGGAAGTTTTATGTGACGCGTCAAGGACTCATACAGAATTTGACTTAACCAAGGTTTCATATGGAATTTGATGTGACCAAGGATTAATATAGAATGTGACCAACAAGTCATATAGAATTTGATGGGACCAAGGGTTCATATGAAATTTGATGTGACCAAGGATTAATATAGAATGTGACCAAGGACTCATACAGAATTTGATGTGACCAAGGATTTATATGGAATTTGATGTGACCAAGGCCTCATATTGATTTTTTTGGTTGAATAAGAAGTAAGAAGTTGATCAAATATAAAATGAAGCAGCGGTAAGCAATCAGTTTTATTTCAATTAAACAGCGACTTTAGAGGAGGAACGTGTGAATTCGAATCCAACTGGCTGCAAAAAGAAAGACTATATCTTGTAATGTACAAGCCCGCAGGTGCATTTCAATTAGAAGCAGAGCCACTCTAGAATAGGAAGACGTGGATTCGAATTCAGCTGCCAGCAAAAACAAATGGTTATATCTTGTAACGCACAAGTCCGCAGGTGCATTTCTATTAAAAAGAGAGCCACTCGTGAGTAGGAAGACGTGGTTTCGAATCCAGCTGCCGGCAAAAACAAAGGATATATCTGGTACTATACAAGCGCGCCGGTGTATTTCAATTAGAATAGCCAGTATAGACTGGCTCTTCTAATATAATGGCAGTTGGGTTTGAATCCAACTGCCCTTATAGAAAGAAGGGTTATATCTTGTAACGCACAATATAGCAATAAACACTGTGATGGACAACTGGTTTTGGATGCTGTTCATCGGAAACCCACAAGAAATACATAAACGGAAATGCAAGAAGCGCATGAGCGAAGGGGATAAAACAGAGATTTTAGAAGTCGGAAACTTATTAGATATAAGAAAATAAGGTAGGTATAAATGTTTTAAATATGATGAGTGAACTCTTAATAAATTAAACTCTTGTTTCAATCTTTCTGCTATTAGATAACCTACTATTTAACACATAGTCTGTCCAAAGAGCTGCACCATTTTGCGAAAAAACCTAACGTGTTATAGTACAGTGGTATGTGCCATCAGCAAAAAAAAAAAATCAATAACTCGACTTTTAATATGTAGCGTTTTAAAGGTCCTTGCTATTACTTGCAGTTAGAAAATATCTTTTAAAGTAGAGTGTTTCACAATTATACGGACTAAAACAGTTTGTTTACATATCTGGCATCACGATAGAATTGCTTGGTTTTACAAAAACAAAAGAGGATAAAACATAATAATAATGGCAGCAGTTAATTCCAAAAATCAAGGTTTTTTCACTAGGTCTGCATCTCAAAGGACTCCTTTGTGCATGTGCCTTTTCTAAAATCTTGGTATTAGTTACCTAATCTAAAACATATTATTTAATTGAGCACAAAGATATTGTAAGTCAGTCTTTCAATCTTTACTTACGGTTACACGTGCAAGCAACTAAAGTTATCGAAAATGCACATATCTTTTCCAAAGCTGTTTGAAATGTCCGTTAGTAACGCAACCATTATTTTCAATGTTTAGGAAGTATTAAGAAATGTATGATAAATCTGAAAAGCAGGTTCTTCAGAATGGGTTTCAGTGGTGTGATGGATCGTAAGACCAAAGATTCATCTTTTCTTTGTTTTAATGTTATTTACTTAGACTAAAGAAAGATAAATTACATCCTCTTTTTTCTTACTGGTTTAGTACCGAATAATCAAAAGGTGGGTCATGAGTTCCGCGAAGAAACATTGTTTTATCATTATTCTCATAACTCTTCCCAAAACAAAGAATTTCTGCGTTGAAGCGTCGTTGCATTTTTAGCGATCACTTGTAAAGTAATTCAAGAAAAAAAACATAAAGAGAGAAGATGATTAATGCTTATATTTCATTTGCCCCCAAGAACGGGCAAGAGTTGAATTTATGAAAAACGAGACTGGAAATATGAAAAGATAAATAGTGACGAACATTCATCAGATGTTTAGGAATGTCAAACGGAAAGAACGCGAAATTATTAAAGTTTTTCGATATGCCATTGTACTGAATTTTTTTAACTGCAAGACGAAGACCAAAAATTACAAAAAACTAACTATAAGAGAAAGGTAAAAGCTGTTCTGATGGCTGTGACAGGAGATCAGATAACATAATTTAAGAAAACATTAATGTCAACTGAAAATTCTCCTAAAATGGATGCGTTGGCCGATTTGAGTAAACTTTAATTTTCATTAGTCTCGCATATAGTTTAATAACTTATATAAATATACCTGAAGGAACAGGTTTCTGCGCCTATTACAATTATCTCTGTCCTAGCGAAAATAGTTGTCTCTTATTTTTTCTAAGCTATATGATTACTTCAAACGTGTGGTCAGCTCTGCTCAGCATGGTTTTGTGAAGAAAGGCTCAACGCTTAGGAACCTATTCCACATCACAAAGGATTTTTCGTCATCTATTCACAGATGATCACAACTTGATGTTATTTACACTGACTTTGCTAAAGCTTTTGACATTCATCATGACATTTTACTCAAGAAATTTAACTGTCTTGGCCTCGGTGATAATCTGATGTTCTTGCTTAAGTCCTATCTTTTCAACCGATCCCAGTCTGTTATTTATAAAAGCCATGTTTCTGATCTCAATGTTGCCACATTTGGAATACCCTGAAGCTATAATTTAGGACCACTCCTGTTTTAAATATACATTAATGACCTTCCTTTTTGCATTGCTTTCCCTTGTTTCTTGTTCGCTGCTGTTCTCAAGCTTTATCGCAATACACAGACTCATGATGACTGTCTTACTCTTCAAACTGACGTCAATAATCTGCTTCGGTGGCGTACATTAAACCATCTCCATATCAACATCTCCAAGGGTCATATCGTATCCTTTTTTGCGGAAAACAAACCCAATTCTTTTTGACTACAAAGCTGGCGACTATTCTCTTAGCCTGACAAACGATGTCCAGAATTTCGGAATCGCGTTTGATTCGAACTTGGACTTTAAAAGTCATATCAAAAGAATTGTACGTACAGCGTACAGAAATCTTGGATTTATCATGAGACATTCCAAGTATTTCTCGAATATTCAGACAACGCGCCCAGGAGACCAGACTACTGTAAGTTCTTCATTGGAGTGTGCGGCAATCATTTGGAGTCCTAGCCTACTAACTCTAGTAAATGAAATAGAGAAAGTTCAAAACAAATTTCTAAGACACCTTTCTTGCAAATCGACTGGTGTTCATATAGCGGACATCCCGACGGCTGACCTTCTGACATTCTTCAAGATGACTTCTCTGGAATTAGGAAGTAAGGCTCTCCAAGTCAAGTACGGCATCATCAATGGAGAGATAGATGATACTCAAATTGTAAACCAATTAAGTTTTCGTTTCCCACGTTTACGGAGGACAAAATGCGAACTATTTGCAGTGCCGGTTTGCTGAACTGATGCTAGAAAAAATTATCCGTTATGCAAAATGTATAAACTTCACAACTCACTTAAAGAATGTCCGGATATTTTTAATGTAAGTAATATTTTTTTCATAAAGCATGCTTTGTAAGACTGTAAATATCATTAGTTACTGTAAATATCACTATAGCAATTCCTGTAAATAAATACACCATCTGTAGGGATGTGCTCAAAATTATTTTAATTAATTAATTCCGCGCCTATGTGACATTTACGCCGATTTCATTCGCTGACATATTCGTTAGAAAATCCCCCTCGTGGCATTATCGCATGGCGAAAATCGCTCTATAATCTGGGTCTGTGGTGTTGGTCCCGAACCTTAATTGTGCACAGAAAAATCGCGATTTGCGGGATGACGCAGCAGCCCAAATGAAAAGAAAAAAATATGAAATAGATCTTATGGAAAAAAATAACTGTCGTTTTGAAATGTTTTCTGTTACTCTCAAGTGAAAAAAGAGCAAAAGTTCTGAGTTTTTTTTTTCAGCGTTACGGCAGGCTCGTTGTCAGTTACGTGGTTACACTTGCGACAATTACGAACGACTGTGACGTTGAGCTTTCTAAGGCACGTGATCATCCGCGTGAGCAAATACTAACGACTGCGTTGCATCTCATTTTTTTTGTCAAAGTACTTGTAAGTAAAAAAGCAAACTTGTTTCTAACTGTTTTCCGGACCTTGGTCTCCGCATTGCGTTACGTTTTCCTATTATTTATATATTTCTGGAAATTTTTCAGATATAATATCTCTTCCAGAAATTACCACGCGACTTTTTTTTTTAATTGAACTGCCGCAAAAACTCTTTTATTCTTCAGAGCGGCGTATTATCCGCATCGACGTACAATCAGCAGAATTTAAATTTGTAAAATTTTAACAGATAATCCACGTATTGTATGACAAAAAATGCTGTGATATTCGATGTACAACAGTTGCTGGAATTTAATGAGAATGCAGCAAATTGCAAATGGTCACTTGTGGGACAAAATTGCCAGGATATACAGTAAAACGTCTTTGACGGACACTCTTGATTATCGGACATCTCCATTTAGCGGACAGTTTGTGGTTCCTACAATATATATGGTTCTGTCTAAAGTAGATTCCGGTTAACTGAGAAATCGGTTAATCAGTGCAGTCGTTTATTCAGAGCAACTCTTGAAGAACGTCTGAAATTAGCTCTTTGGGCTAAAGAACGCCACAATTGGGGCAGCCGCATAATGATGCCAAAGTGTACGAGATCGGATGTGTTCCAGTTAACCGGAATCAACTATAGATTTGCTCTCAAATAGCAGACCCTCCAAATAACGTACAGTGAACTTGGTCATAAGGCAGGTAAAAATGCGACTGTTCGAGGAAACAAATCTCCAAATATTTTCTGCGCAGATTTTTTGTAGTTTCTTTGGATGAAAGCAGGTTGAATGTTGTCCTCAAGATCCCCATTACAAATCTGCTCGTCTCTTTACCAACGCAAGCAAGTTACTCCCAATGCGATCCAGAGTTCATGTTGTGATCCGATATTTTCCTCTTACGAAAACTACACTGGTGTGCAAATATTAAGGACGACGAGGAGAAATTGGAATAACAGCGGAACGAGCAGGCAGAACCGACCGAAAGACCACTCAGGAGATAGACTAGGGTCCGGTACGATAGAGAATGCGCATATATGCAGCATGACGTATTGGTGGGGGTGGTAGGTGTGGGGAGTGTCGGAAAGGTATAAAGCACACGGGCGGTGTACGCTCAGCAATTCGGTGAAAGCTATTGCACGGTGTACATCGGTTTGAACGACGTCGAGTTGCTGCCACCGTGTGATATGGCCAACAGACAATTTAGTAGACGACATCTGGATGACTTTACCCCAGGTCGCTTCATTGGGAAGTTGAAAGAAGGTCGAAGTATGACTAGTGTGGGGGAGGAGTTCGGGATCGCTCACAGCATCGTTTCACGAGCTTGGAGAACATTTCAGACGATAAGAACAGCTGTCAGAGAGTTTAGCAATGGTCGTCCATGAGCAACCACGGCGGCGGACGACCGGTATATTTTCCTACAGGCGAGAAGAGACAGGCGAAAGACAGCGGGAGAAACAGCAAGTCACATGCAACAGACAACTGGACGTCCGTTATCGCGTTTTACCGTGGCTAAGAGGATGCACAAAAGTTATCTATTTGAACGACGACCAGTACGGTGTGTGCCATTAACGCCTGCTCATCGGAGACGGTGGTTTCTGTGGTGCCAGGAACACAAGAACTGGACACATCAACAATAGGGTCGAGTTCTCTTTACGTATGAGAGCCGTTCAGTCTGACGAGCGATCCTGGACGTATGCACATGTGAAGAGAGCAGGGAACACGCAATCACACCTCCAATATCATCGAAAGGGACCGGTTTAGAGGAGGCGGAGTTCTCGTTTGAGGCGGTATCATGCTTGGTAGCCGTACTGTCCTCCACATCTTCCAAGGAGGTTCAGTCACTGGTGACCGCTATTGTACCAAGATTCTCCTGCCTCACGTGCGTCTGTTAAAAGGTGCTGTTGGTCCTGAGTTCCTCTTCATGGACAACAACTCTACACCTCATCGTACAGTGGCTGTCGCAGAGCTGTTGGAGAGTGAAGATATTCAACGCAAGGTCCCCAGACCTAAATCCAATCGAACACGTGAGGGACTTTCTCGGGAGACGGTTGGCAGCACGTCACCTGCCACCAGCAACAATTCTGCAGCTGCGATTGGCGCTACAAGAGGAATGGGCCGCGATGCCTCAACAGCTCCTTGACAAACTCGTCCTCAGCATGAGCAGACGTTGTAAATCCTGCAACGCGGTGAGGGTTGATCATATCCCTTGCGAAAGACTAAATTTTTTCTTGGCAACCGCCTGTCACATGGACGTTTCTGTCTTCTGTCCAGTTGTGCTCGAAGCTACCTTTTCAATAAAGTGCCTTTATATCCTTTCGATTCCTTGTTTGGACGGTTTTGCTTACGTTTTCCATATTCTTACATCTTGGGGATCTTATGGTATGATTTGAGTCGATGTGGAGCACTGCTACACGACGTTACATTCGAAAAACCGTCTCGTCCTTAATTTTTGCACGCCAGTGTGGCATGAGACCTTGAACAAAAAGATTAAATTTAAATGACCAGGATGGCCTGAGCATAGTTACCATATATGCAGATGTCGGGGATCTGCGCTCGCACATTAAACCTCAACCCCGGCAGTAATAGTATATCTTTGAGGTGTTAAACGTTTCTTTGGGAGCATATCCCTTCCAACTTCTGCGGAAGAGCACTTTCTGAAAGAGAATTTGTTAATCTGTTCAGTATCTCGCTTCGCTGTCTACTGTCACTTTTCTTTCAGCCTGTCTGTGATTGTGTGCTTCGACGGTGAACCCGGTGACGCAGTGGTCTAAGCGATGGCTTCTGATCATTCGTTTGAAATGGGTCCGGTTTCGAATCCCAGTGAGGCATGGATGTCGTGGTTGTCTTACGGCACTGGCTCTCTCCCTTCCCTAGAACCAGTGGCCCTAAATTAGAGGCGGGCGACTGCTTATCACCCATTGAGTTGCTCACGGTTGTAGTTAAACCTCCAATCCAAAAAAAAAAAAAAACACAAAAAATTGTGCGCTTGCGCATCTTGTAGCGAACGTACGAAATTTTGGAGGGTCAACACTTTAATGACCAGAGCAATGACTTCTTGTTTCGCTCAAAATACCATAATGTCTGAAACTGTCTGTGGCTTCTCTAAGAATTTCTTCCCTGCCTTTACAAGTTAAGTAAAGAAGAATTAGTGCTCAGTCACTGCATGATAATTCCGATCTGTGGTCTGGATGTGCATTGACTTTAAGATGTTTCCCGGAGGGGATCACTGGATTCTTCCATTGAGAATGCATGCGATATTACGAGAGTAAATAATATCTCTCTGGGAGATACTAAAGCATGTTTTACTTTTTTTCTGATCCACAACAATGATAACTGAAGGTGACTTCTGCTAATCCCGTCGAGGCCGTATGAATTAAAAAAAAAAAAAAGGTGGGGTTAGGAAATCTTATTCAATCTAGACGGGAGTTATTATGATTCACTTTCAGAAAAGTGTAGTCGGCCGTTATGGTCGTTCAAGGGTTGAAGTTATTTGGAGTTGCAGCTTAGCCCTCGTAGATCCAACCCATACATCGGTTATGCCGACTACCTTTTCTGAAAATGAATGTGTTGACTATCTGGTTTTCTTATCAACTGTCACTTTCCTTACAATGCGCCTGAAAAGCCATATTTTGCGAGTGCCAAAAACTTTAAAGTGGGCAAGATTGAAATACGTGAAAAAGATTTCATTGAGGAAGATTCTAATGTAGTTGTAGAATATTTCTATTTGAAACAGTTAATTATATTCTAAAAATCCGTTAGAAAAATTCTCTTTTGGTAGGATTGTCTTCATTATGAAAAATGCTTTGAGCCAGTTTTCCTCTCACGGTTGCAAAGTTATCTAATGTTTTTCTCTTTATCTCTTCTAACTGTTGGATTCGTAAACCTTTCTTTCTCTGATATTTTTCTTCTACTATGTAAACATTTGTTAATTTTCGTAATGTACTTTTCACCACTTATAGGTATAAGTAGCTATTTATATTTCCGGATGTTTTATTCATTGTAAAAATCCGGTTGATTTTTTCAACCGATTTCAAATCCTATAAATAACCCTGCTGGCATTTCGCATATTAAAGTATGCACGTTTTTTTCTTTAAATACTATAAGTATACTTTTTTTCCTGAATTTTTAGATTTTCTAAAAATCTGCTTTAGAATATATTTGCCATGTCTGAAAGGGTCCAAATGCCGCCCTGGTGGCACAGTGGTCTAAGCAATGGCTAATGATCAGTCAAACGAGATGGTTCCGGGTTTAAATCCCGTGGAGGCATGGATGTTGTGTTATGTCTTACGGCGCTGGCTCTGTCCTTTCCCTGGAACCAGTGGCCCTAAATTAGGGACGGGTGATTGTTTTTAGCCCATTGAGTTGATCACGGTGGTCGTTAAACCTCCAATCAAAAAAAAAAAAAAAAGGGTCGAAATGACGTGCTTACTCCAACCAAACATCTGGTGTCATCTTTCTGGTTTTAGAATTTGTTTATGATACTTAGATGCATTGTAATGTTTTGAATAATATTTTCTGGAATTTCTTTCAAGCGCATTATGAAAATTTATGTTTGATGGTTGCAGTATTCATCCGTTTTTACTTATTTGTTATTAGCTGATTCCCTGAGGCATATCTTTGAGTGTCAAAAATATCACATAAAACCAAGAGAGTTTTATGTGCTTGTATGAATGCGAGTTTCTGCAACGGCAAATTGTGCTGCAAATTTGTAGCGGTATTAAAAGAGAGCTGTTTCGCTAAATTTAATCGCAACAGGGTATTTTGTTTCCTATTTCAATCTCAGGGAAAGTTAGTTGCATTTGTCTTTAACTCCACTCAGAAAAATAATGAAGCATCGTAGGTAATGTTACATAAACGTCAAATTTGCCACAAATAATTACGCGTAATGGTGAATATTAAAAGCGCTCTTTATGATGTGAACGCTTGCTCAAAATATTTTAGAAAATTCTGTACTGAAAATAATATGACAGTCTTTAATTTCCTTTCGGGACAAACAAGGAAATTTAAAAACAGGGTATGAAATAGGATCTAAAAATTCAATGTCTGGTGATGTTGATCAAGTTCCGAACGGAGATGAGTTACTGAAAATGAGTTCCGACAGGAATTATCAGAGATGAGGATGCTTAGATAATGATAAATTCAGAAAACGCTGTTTTCTAGTACATGGTGAAAATCCTCCAAATACGTGGCGTCAGTGAATAAACAAAGATATCGACATTTTCAGTACATGGCAATCAGTTGAGTACTTCATACGTTGTGAGATGGGCAGAAGCAAAACTTGACGCATAAACAATGTGGTTGTTGATCATCTAATATACTAAACTCACAGATGTGAACATTAAAACTCTCAGTGAGCATATTGCCGAAAAGAGAAAGAGATTAAGCTATCATTGAAAAAAATAATGCGCTCACTGTGATTGCTTTGGGTACTATACACATTTATCCACAGTTAACAAAAAATATATTTGAATATTTTAAGCCCTTTAATGTTTGAGTAGTTTTAAAGAAGCTGTTATTTACTTCTGCTGTAACTAAAAGTGTAACATATTTCACTGTAAAGCATTTTTGGATTTAAGCGTAACAAGAGTAGACCCGTCGGAATTGACGGTACGGTTTTTTTTTTTTCGTTTTTTTTTTAAAGAATAAATTCATATGAAACAACAAATGTAAGCTTTATTTGATTGACAAATTCATTCAACCACTTCAGTAAAGACAATAGACTAGGTTCGTGACTTTTTTAGCACATCTTTTGTGAAAAAAGATCGTGCTTGTGTTATCGGTTTGTCCGTCAGTATGTACCCACGTTATATCTGGAACTATTGGTCCGATTTGATAAATTCTATTTGCATTGGGAAGCCTGAAATATGAGAATGATGATCCTTCACTTCGTGTTTTTTTTTACGATGTACAATTTTGCCGGTAGACGGCATAAATGCAGATGATGTCGAATTTAAAAATACGTTTTATTCCACATATTTACTTCTAACATCCGATTGAAAAAAATATTTTATCTTTCGATTCCATTTATGTCTAACAGTATTTTAGATATAGTTACTTTTTCAAATTACGCATAGATTTTCCGCTAGGGGGCGTAAAAAATTACATTTTCCGCGATATCTCTTCTTCTAAAGCTCCGATTTAAAAATTGTTTTCTTCAGCGGATACACCTCCTGATGCAAAATCTTTTGCATATAATTTCAAATTTTTGGTAAAGAATACTTTGGCCACTAGGGGAGTAAGTGTTAATTTTTTCCTCTGATGTATTTACCATAAAATCGGAGCTTCTAAAATATCTATTGAAAAAATTATTTCGTGGACTGATGACACTCACATCGATAAACATTTTCGGAATATTTTCTTCTTAAAATATTCCGCAGTTTCTCCGCCAGGGCGCGTAGATGTATATTTTATTTTAGTCAATATCTCTACTTCTAGGAGTCCGAATTAAAAAATTCCTTCTTTGTTGGATAGTGCTTTCAGTAGGACATGTTTTTCATATAATTTAAAAATGTTCATGTAACTCATAGACTTTCCGCTCGGGGGCCTAGTGGTAAACGGCCTTTCCCCCTATATCTCCGCTTCTAATTTTCCGATTTCAAAATTATTTTCTGCAGAGGATACAGCTCCTGATGGGAAATCGTTTGCACAGAATTTCTAATTTTTGTAAAAAAGTGGTTTGGCCACCAGGTGGCGTACATCTTAATTTCCGCTTCTGATGTATTTGCAGCAAAAAATAAGCTTCTAAATTCTCGATTGAAGAAAACGTCGTCTGTAGATCAATACTACTCATGTCGACAAACCTTTCAGAAACATTTTCTTCTTAAAATAATGCATGTTTTCTACGCCAGGGGCGTAGATGTATATTTTATTTGTGTCAATATCACTACTTCTTAGAGTCCGATTTGAAAAATTCTTTCTTTGTTGGATAGTGTTTCCATTGCGAAATGTTTTTCCTATAAATTCAAAATTTTAAAGTAAATCATAGACTTTTCGCTAGGTGGCGCAAAGGCAAATTGCATTTTCTGCGTTATTTCTGCTCCTAAAACTCCGATTTGAAACATTCTTCCTGTATCGCATACAAGACCTGATGGAAAATATTTTTCACATAATTTCTAATGTTTCGTAAAGAATGGTGTGGCCAGCAGGGACATAAATGTTAATATCTGCTTCTGATGTATTTGTAGCAAAATCTGGGCTCCTCAAAATTCGACTAAATTTTCTTCCTCTTGGACCGATACCGCTCATATGGATAAACCTTTTGAGAATACTTTCTTCCTAAATTAATGCATGGCTTTCCCACCAGGGGGCGTAACGTTACATCTCATTTTTGTCGATATCTCTGTTTCTAAGGGTCCGATTTGAAAAATTATTTCTGTGTTGTGGGGCTTTTCCGGTGAGAAATGTTTCTAATATAAATTCATGTTTTGCTTAACGCGCAAGTCTGCAACCAGAGGGCGGAAGCATACGATTCCGTTTGCAGCAATATCCGAGAGATTAAAAACCCGATTGAAAAACTTCTTTCTTCCGTCAGATACTATCGTTTTCCATACCGGTTCCATTGACTTTGAATAGCTTTGGTAAATTTAATTTGCGTCCGCAGGATTTAAAAGACGTGCTTATTACACCCGAAAATTCGGTGTCATCTTTCTTGTTTTTTTTTACTGAAGGATTAACGACCACCGTGAGCAACTCAATGGGCAATAAGCGGTCGCCCGTCCCTAATTTATGGTCACTGGTTTCAGGGAAGGGTGACAGCCAGTGCCGTAAGATAGACACAACATCCATGCCTCAACGGGATTCGAACCCGGACACTTCACGAACGAATCATCATAAGCCAGAACTTAGACCACTTCGCCACCGGGGCGGCCAGTTTCGTGATGAGCATCACTACTGCACCCTTTTTTCAGTCGTGAAATGTGAGGCGGAAGTCCACTTATCCCGATTGTGTGCAAAATTTCAACCGGATAGTGAACAATTTCACTCTCATGTTCAGTCACAACTGTGTTTGTAAATGTTGTTGGAATGAGATTCACGTTGCGGATACTATTCATTCTCTCTTGTCTGAGAGATGTAGTTGCGACCCATTGATCGTTCACGCCTTCCAGTAAGGCTATTACGTTTTATTTTTGTTTTCTGCGGTAGAGACATTCTGTTAAGGGTAAGTATGTAATAAAGTATTTGCTTACTTTAGGACTGATCATAGAACACCATGCACACAGAAAGTCTGACACTAAACTGAGCGCCTGATGTACATAAGGGCAGCACGCTTCTCCCATAGACTTTACATGGGAATTCTACCGCCCCCCCCCACGACCGAACTGTTGCTCCAATCTCAGTTTTTTCTACTGCTAGCACATGTACATGGTAAGTCCTTTATTTTGCTACCTGAACCATATCCTTAAATTCTGCCGTTCTCTCAAAATAGGTTTTACAGTAGAAACACTTTATAGAATGCATATATAGATGGCCCAACTCAATATGTACATTCTATATAGCTTGTGGGACGCCACACCAGAAAACTAATTATAAATATAATGATCCGATTTATTGGTGTCTAAAGTAAGAAATCACACAAATTTCACTCCGCAAGCTTTCTCCGTCAACGGACGGCTTCATCAGGCGGTTACATAGAGAATATAGAATCAAAATTGTAGACAGAACGTTAATTCTAATATGACAAATGAAATCACGCGTGAAGACCGCGCGCATAAATAACCACGAACGTGGTGAATACAATATCTTAAAAGCTAATGCAAAAGCAAACAATGTAAACTTTAGGAAGAAACTAGAATCATGAAGACCATCTTGCGATGCCTAGCAGATGGTTCCAAGCCACCGGCAGTTCGAAAGAGACATCGGTGTTGCATACATCCTGTTTCGTTAATATCTCAACTGTTTCCCTTATGGCAGCTGTTCTTGCGTCTCCATATGGTGCGATCTTCGAGATATTCTGCCATTGGGGTTGAGCTTGATTATTAGCTACTTCTTTGGCAAGTGACGTAGAAAGTTTCTTTTGTGCAACATCCCTCTTATGCTCATTCATTCTCTCCTCAAATGACCTTTTTGTGAGACCTAAGTAAAATTTAGTTGAGGAGTCTGGGTATAACAATGGGATGCAATAAATGCCCGCATCTGTGAGCTTCAAGGTACTATTACTTCTTGCTGTGCTGAGGATGGTTGCCATGTGTTTAGAAGCTTTAAGGCCAACATCCAATCCTTTCTTCTGAAAGTGATTTTTAATAAAATAAGATATTTTTGGGATGTACGGGATCGAACCAACAAATTTTAAAAGTGCTCTTCTGTTCGGTGTAGCAAGTGTGTTGGCTTCAACTTTCGCTATTGTGTCCTCTACGCGGGAGACGTCAAACCCTCCTGCAAAGGCAAGATCTTTCAAAGACTTAAACTTTCGCTATTGTGTCCCGCGTAGAGGACACAATAGCGAAAGTTGAAGCCAATACACTTGCTACACCGAACAGAAGAGCACCTTTAAAATTTGTTGGTTCGATCCCGTACATCCCAAAAATATCTTATTTTATTAAAAATCACTTTCAGAAGAAAGGATTGGATGTTGGCCTTAAAGCTTCTAAACACATGGCAACCATCCTCAGCACAGCAAGAAGTAATAGTACCTTGAAGCTCACAGATGCGGGCATTTATTGCATCCCATTGTTATACCCAGACTCCTCAACTAAATTTTACTTAGGTCTCACAAAAAGGTCATTTGAGGAGAGAATGAATGAGCATAAGAGGGATGTTGCACAAAAGAAACTTTCTACGTCAGTTGCCAAAGAAGTAGCTAACCATCAAGCTCAACCCCAATGGCAGAATATCTCGAAGATCGCACCATATGGAGACGCAAGAACAGCTGCCATAAGGGGAAACAGTTGAGATATTAACGAAACAGGATGTATGCAACACCGATGTCTCTTTCGAACTGCCGGTGGCTTGGAACCATCTGCTAGGCATCGCAAGATGGTCTTCATGATTCTAGTTTCTTCCTAAAGTTTACATTGTTTGCTTTTGCATTAGCTTTTAAGATATTGTATTCACCACGTTCGTGGTTATTTATGCGCGCGGTCTTCTCGCGTGATTTCATTTGTCATATTAGAATTAACGTTCTGTCTACAATTTTGATTCTATATTCTCTATGTAACCGCCTGATGAAGCCGTCCGTTGACGGAGAAAGCTTGCGGAGTGAAATTTGTGTGATTTCTTACTTTAGACACCAATAAATCGGATCATTATATTTATAATCATGTACATTCTAAATATTTTCACTAACAATGGTCAACGGAATGTTTATTTTCTTCTTTACATAATGGGAAACGTCTTACCTACGTGAATAAACTGGATCGAATGAATATTAAATTGTATATATACATCACACAGTCCAACGGCGTAACGCAAGCAGGTCTTCGAGAATGTTCGCAGTTCCGATGAGAAGAACTTTAATACGAATGCCTGCTATTGTTGCTTTGCGCAACGGTTCGCTCAGAAAAGAGAAGACTTCGGACTTTGGACTATCTGAGTCCCTACAGCCGCCGCCTTCAACAGTGCGTGAGTCAACCGCAAGCGATCGAATGTCAACCGCACGCTTCTCCCATAGACTTTTCATGGGAACTTCGCCGCTCCTGAACGCCCAAACTCATTTTTCTCTTCGACTGGCACATCTACATGGCAAGACCTTTATTTGAATACCTCAACTATATCTTTACGTTCAGCCGTTCTCTCAAAACAGGACTCACAGTAAAAAAAACGTATTGAATTAATTTATACATACTACTGCAGAGCTTGGCTTTTCTGTAAATCCAAACCTTTTTCTGAAACGTTCCGTAACATTTAGTCATGCTCCGGACAGCTTAATACACTCAGTAGACAAAACATAGGGGTGATGGGCAGTTGTCATGGACATCCCTCTTGCAGAGTGGAGCCGACCTAAACCAAATGCTGGCGATGAATAGTCGGACAACATGGATAAATGTGGTGATCTGAGCTACTTTTATCGTAGACGCATTGCCGGCTTAAGACAGATGGGTCATTCTAACGCCCAGGTGGTAAGAATCCTAGGTTTCCTGAGACCAACCGTATGAAGAGAATACCGGGAGTGTACCATCAAAGGTCGTACCAGTGACCAATGAGAAAGAGGTGGCCGACCACATGCCATCCAGGTACTGGGTCGAACCAGACTATCCAGGCTTGCACAGACCGGTCGCTTGGAAACGGAGGTGCAAATCACATCGAGATTAAAGGTCGGAGGCGCAAACGGTGTCAACGAGCGAAAGGTATGGTACACAGGCAAACAGGATACGACGGCCTAATCGTGCGCTATAGTGTATTGCCCGCCTTCGTATATTACTCCTCGTCTGATACCGGGAACATCAAAGCTTTACTGAGACCGCGTCGTGTGGTCAGAAGAATCCCGATTTCAGCTGTACCAAGCTGACAGGACGGGCCGCGTGTGACGTCGACAGTATGAGGATGTGGTCCCTTGTGCCTAGTCGGCTCTTTTCAAGACGGTGGTGGTTCTGTAATGATATGGGAAGCGTTCTCATTGAACCCATTGAATCCTTTAGTGTGTCTGTAAAGGTCCTAAACCCTTACGAGCTATTAGAATAAGCAGACTGATACAGGCTTTCAGGGCCTTCGCGCATCCTGCACTCAATAGTCAGTTTCAGAAAGATAATGCGCCGCTCCACAGAGTCGGAACCACCCAGGCATGGCTCGAGAAGCACGCATTGGGGTTTGGAACCATCCAGTGGCCTTAAAATTCCCTGAATTAAAACCTTATGGAAGCTCATTGGGATGCCGTAGAATAAGGCACTAGTTCCATCCATACTGGACCGCCGTCCCTGGGGAAAAGTATCGCGTGCAGTGGATGCCCCAGCGACTGCACCAAATGCCATATATATGTACACAATATTGACAAAAGTCTCCGGATACCCCTTCAAAATCCAATGAACGGATCCTCTGCGGTGTTAAGATACGCGGTACAGCTGCAAACGGTATAAAAACATGCCTGCAGCTGACCGCGATCATATCGCATTGTGAGGTTGAGTGAAAATCTAGCGGAGGGAGAGAACTGACGTCGAGAAAGGAAAGAATGTTGGGTGTTACATTAGTGGGTTGTCAATAAAAGAAATCGAGAGGCGTTTAAAAGTACCCAAGTTAACTGTTTTGGATGTACTGAATTAGTGGAAGACACATGGCGTGCCTGAAGCAGGAAAACGTACCGGCAGACCAAAGAAAATCAGTCATAGAGGTCGTCGGAGCCTCAGGAGAGTTGTTACAGCTAATCGACGGAGTACTACTGCACATGACTTCAGTACACTGGTGAGTACAAATGCTGGAATCTTGGTATGTACACGTACCATTCGCATAGAACTTCATTCCATGGGTTACCGTGGTCGTGCGGTTGCTCATAAGCCTTTCATCTTCACTCGGAACGCTACTCGTCGTTTAGCAAGGTGTAAAAAACCTTTATCATGGACTGTAGGTCAATGGAAACGGGTCCTATGGACTGATGAATCCAGATACACGATGCATCAGTCCGACATTAAACACTACGGGTATGGCGGCAGCCGTGGAAATGCTATTTACCACAGTGTACTGTTTATACGGTCAAGTTTGGAGCTGCCAGTGTACTCGTGTGGAAGTGTTTTTCGTAGTATGATCCCGGCCCATTGGTTTTCGTGGACAAACGAGCACGTCTAACTAAGAAATTCTAGAAAATAATTCCCTACCTACTCTGTGGCAATGCTGTGGAACCGAGCCTTGTTGGTACCAGGAGGATAATGCACCGAGCCATAATGCAAAGACTGTTAAGGCATGGCTTGAGTGTAGACTGGCCAACAAAGAGCCCTGATCGTAATCCCATAGATCACGTTTGGGATGAATTAGAGCGCTGCATAAGAAGTTTGGAACCAAGGCCTACTACTAAGCAACAGTTAGCGGCAGCATTATGTACTGAATGGAAGCGCATACCTACTGCTGTGCTCCAAAACCTTGTCGAAGGAATGTCTCGAAGGGTCAGTGCATGCATTAAGGCCAAAGATGGACCGACACCGTACTAATGTATGTCAATAAATGCTATGTAGTGTTTCTCTTCTTTTGTCAATATAGCGTATATATACAGTGGAGCCACGTTATTGTGACCACCTTTTACTTTTGACGTCAACAGCGCGTAGCCAACGAAAGATGCACATATCGCGAGCTGGCTTGGAGGGTATATGAGGTATGCTGTAGGCGTTCTGGAAACATACCACTGGTTGCTCTCATGGATAAAAGGAGCGATTTATCAGATTTGCCAAAACGGAAGATTATCGGTTTTAGGACCAAGGGTGGCAGTATTTCTGAAACGGCGCAGTTTGTGAACTGTTCGCGTGCTGCTGTGGTTAAAGTGTATCGTGATTGGAGAAATGGCACCATTCCAAATAAGCGAAGTGGAAACTGCGGAGCACCACGTGACATTGATGTGAGAGGTGTATGTCGGCTTCGAAGGTGCGTGAGGGTCGATCGACACGCTACAGTTGAGCAACTCAGGGGCCGAATGAACCACGGGGCTACCGGAAGTGTGTATAAAACTACAGTTCAGCGAGCCCTGCTGGGTATGAGGCTCCGATGCAGACGGATGGCTAAAACCCATATATCAGAATATAGCTGTCGGAGCACTACACAAAAAAGTAGTGTTTCATGTATAATATTTTATTACATGTATAATATTTATCTTTATTACATTATTACAGAGTATTATTTTATTACATAAGAATCCGGTAAACAGAGTAATATTAAGAAGTAGAAAAGATACGTTAAAAACATGTGTTCTTTCTACCAACTCCATAGCAAATTTCCACACTGAGTACATTTATCTAAAACTTGTTTCTTCGGATATTGAGCAATGTTCTACTGCACGTCCTTGAACATCGTTCGAAAGGACTGTATTTTATTTTGTCATCATATTGCATTCCGTATATTAATATCGTTATTTATGCTTTCCAACGATAGGTTGAAGAAGCGTATATGTATGCTCCAGTTTTGTCCGCCCGTCTGTCCGTTCGCGTGATAACTCACGTAAAAGTGGTCCGATTTTGATGAAATTTTGCTATGTGGTAGGGGACCACCTGGGAACGAACTCTATTGAAAATGGGCGAAATGAGTTCAAAGGGCAGGACAGAAAAGCGGGATCCATTCCATTGCCCTTGTGCGTCATAACTTGCGTAAAAATCTTTCGATTTTGATGAAATTTTAGTATGTGGTGGAGGACCACGTGGGGACGAACCTTATTGGAAATGGATAAAATGGGGTTAAAGGTCAGGGCATAGGAGCGAGATTTATTCCACAGCCATTTTCATTATAACTTGTGTAATAATTTCTGGTATGTTGGAATGCGTATCATAATCAGTGCATTGTATGGTTTTACTTGCTTATTTTTACTACAGCAAGAAAATCACGTGCTTTCCCAGTAGAGCGTGGGGGTCTTGGTTTCTGTTCTAAAATAAGAAACGTTAAGGAGCTTCAAAATAGACCGTAGGAGCAAACTGTTATGAGCTAACATTGTGTAGCTCCTCTGAGAGCTTCCACGAATGCGATCGTGCGACTCAACATGGATTCCGTAAATATCTGTAAGGTGCCGACTGGTATGCCGTATCATTTCCGTATAACCGCTGAGGGGTAGTTCTTCTAGCTAATGTGGTGGAGGATCATACGCTGATGCTAGCCCCAAAATGTCCAATTTCTTTCGTACAGTGTGACAGGAGAGGGCATAGGATGTCACCGAAGTGATTGATGTGTTCTTCCTATTAGTCCTGGAAGATACGTGCATTATTGTGACAGGGCGCGTTTTCATACTACAACACCCCACCTCAGTCTGGCAACACTCCCAACACAAGCTGATAGACATACACGACGTGGAATTTAGGGGGCCATCCGACACTATCAGAGTAACGAGTGTGTCTGAGGAAAATAAATCCGAGTGGCCACCTGTCTGCACCCATGAAGACATTCAGAAGATTCTGAAGATAGCAATCTGTTTCTTGGTGTAAACATGACAAGGACGGTAAGTCAGATAATATACGAAAACTTGAAAATTTCCTTGTCCTGGGGCGGGAATCGAATCCGCGTTTCCCAAATAGCGCCCGGATATGCTAACCACTACACCACCCAGAACGGCCAAGTCTCAAGTTTCCGATTAATTTGAACGCCGCATACCCGGGCGCTACCTTGGAGACGCGGATTCGATTCCCGCTACAGGACGACGAAATTTTCAAGTTTTCGGATTATTATCTGACATACCATCCTTGTCATATTTACACCAAAAAACGGACTGTCATCTTCAAAATTTGTATTGTATGGTGTGATCCCGTATTCCATTTATGATGCAGCAGATTGTTTACCATTGGGCCTACCTGAGCTATGCCCAGCTCACAGCATATTGAGGGGTGCTAAAATTTTGGCAATATACGTTGCAAAAGCCGTTTTATCTTATTACGGAAATAAACAAAAACTTTCAGCAATGAAATAGCATTTTGCATTTCTAAAATTAAAAAACATCTGTGAGGATCTCAGTGAGCCCTCAGCTTGTATTTAAATGGGATCTATGTGTTTCTTTTAGATTATCTATTGTTCAAGTCCGCATTGCAGTGATGAATACGTATTTCTTTTAATGAATAAGTATTTTTTTAGTTTATCTGTTGTTCAAGTCTGCATTGCAGTGATGAATACGTAATTTTTTAATGAATAAGTATTTTTTTAGTTTATCTATTGTACAAGTCTGCATTGCAGTGATGAATACGTATTTCTTTTAATGAATAAGTATTTTTTTTAGTTTATCTGTTGTTCAAGTCTGCATTGCAGTGATGAATACGTATTTTTAATGAGTACGTATTGTTTTAATGAATATATATTTTTGTAGCCTATATATTGTTCAAGTCCGCATTGCAGTGATGAATACGTATTTTTTTTAATGAATAAGTATTTTTTTAGTTTATCTGTTGTTCAAGTCTGCATTGCAGTGATGAATACGTAATTTTTTAATGAATAAGTATTTTTTTTAGTTTATCTATTGTACAAGTCTGCATTGCAGTGATGAATACGTATTTTTTAATGAGTACGTATTGTTTTAATGAATACACATTTTTGTAGTTTATCAATTGTTCAAGTCTGCATGGCAGTGATGAATACGTATTTTTTTAAAGAGTAAGTTTGTTTTTTGTTTATATTTGGTTCAAGTCTGCACTGCAGTGATGAATACGTATTTTCGTGTATGTATGTTTAAGCAAGTGTAATGCATCTTGTACGTGAAAGAGCAGTTTATTCTTATGAAACACTGCCAGCTATTTTGTAAGACCCTTAAAGTACGCCATGTTGGTGAGACTTTTCAAGAAAAGTTATCGTCAAATACAATGCTAATGTTCGGTTTGTTCCGAGGATGGTCCCCTGTAAAATTCAGAATGTATGAATATGTTGTATATATATGTGCTTTCAGAATTTAAATAAATATTTCCAAAGCCGTAACGAGGTAGTTTTCCATAAGGGCATACATCATTCATCATAAGGGATAAAATGAACCGCAAATATTGGTCCTGCCACGCGAAATACCTGAACCCATGGCCCGCTGCGTCAAATTATCATAACACAAATTTTGGAGATGTGAATCCGTTTTTTGGTGTAAATATGAAATGGATGGTAAGTCAGATAATATCCGGAAACTTGAAATTTTGTCGACCTGGATCGGAAATCAAACCCGCGTCTCCAGGATAGCGCCAGATTATGCTAACCACTACACCACCCAGAACGACCAAGTCTCAAGTTTCCGATTCATTTGAATATAACTATCACAGGATTCGCTCGTCGAAGCAACCGGCATTCATGTTTAGCGAATCTGAAGGTTCAGATTTCTATTCCGTGATTGCCTGGAGGAGCAGATAAATCATGAATGGAATACGGGATTACCCCACAATCCAGTATTCTATGAATACTATTTAATCGAATATTAATGGGATACCGTTGTAATCGGAAACTTGAGACTTGGTCGTTCTGGGTGGTGTAGTGGTTAGCATATTGGGCGCTATCCGGGGGACGCGTATTCGATTCCCGCTCTAGGACGACGACATTTTCAAGTTTCTGAATATTATCTGACTTACTCTCCATGTCATATTAACACCAAAAAGCGTATACACAACTTCAAAAATTTTATTGTCGTGTATTCCGTTGTTGCATTCATGATTTATCATAACACGTTAGTATTTTATATTATAAAAATTGTATATTAGTGTTCTTTCAATTGATTTCATTATTAAAAATATCAATTCATTTTGATACAAGGACTACTGACCGGGCTTCAAGAGTTGCGGGATTAAGTGTGTTTAGTAACCGAAGTTACTTCACCCGTGGAAATGTCAAACTCAGAACCCAAGGAGAGAAAAAGAAACTGGAGCGGCATTTCTTTAACAAAGTTCGTTGACACCCGGGGATTCGCACGAATGGAATGACTGGAGGCTAGAATGGATAGATTTTACAAAGAATTTTAACATATTTTAGAGTGACATGGAAGGCCCGAAATTGAAATGGAGCATATTTCTACAAGATCAAGGTCCCCAGGATAGTGTGCGTGACAGGTGAGGAAAGCTATCTGGTTACATAATACATTCCGCACTGCTCATTCGGTGACGTATACTCTAATTTAACTTTCTTTTTAGTTTCTTTCTCTATGTAAATTTGAGTTCGTTCTCCTTACCATTTCTCAAACTTAAAGTGATACCTTCTCTCTCGCAAGAGTATGGTGGTAACACACCTGAGGGCACAACGAATGGCGTGTGGATGTCTGAGACGAGAACTGAATTATATATATATAATATTTTGAGAAGAAGCATTGTGGAGATGTTGGAAATTTTCACACTGATTGGAAGATATATGTTAAATTGAAGTTTGAGTTATTTCATGACTGTGTGTTTTACTTTAGTGTTGGTGTTTGGTTTTTCTTAACAAAGTGTTACATTCGTTGGATTATATTTACTAGTATTGTTGACGGCTGAGTCGAACTAAAGACGCTCTTGATGAATAAAGACTAACAGTGAGTAAAAATTTCTGAAGTAATTTGAGTGACTCCTCATTCACTTAAAAGTGAAGTTATTATAATTGATTTGTGCAGTGTTCAAACAGCTATACTGAAACGAAAATTACACGTGGTCAAATTAAATTTTGTCAATTATGAATAGATATTCAATCATGAAATGATAGCATACCTGTTCGAAACATCTGAGGAGGATGTTGTATCATTTATCTATCGATATATCACCATCAATAAGAATTTCATTAGAATTTTAATCGATAGTTGGGTAGAATTGATCTTAATCTGATATAGCGTTACTAAATTTGTTAATAATCGGTTTTTAACTGTGACATCCTTCTCCGCTCAAATTATCAGAAATTTGAAATTCATTAACTCGCCATGATTTTTGATAAAATTTATAAAATACTTGGTGCTCACTTTAATCGATTAAAATAACAGTAAATGTTTTCTGCAAAAAATGTAATAAAACGTATTGTCATTTCCCATTGCAGAGAGACGGAAAAACAAACATTTCCTAGTAGCACTGCTTAGCAAACGTTCTGATGAACGATTACATCATTTTATTTTCAGTTTGTTTTCGCCAAAAGAGAATCTAACAGCCGATTTTTTTAGTATCCACTGCACTTAGTACAATATTCCCTCTCAGTAATGTCATTTGCACAGACTTTTTGGACGGGTCATCCTAAACCAGTTTAAGTTTGTCTAATTACGTTTTCTTAGACGTATGAGAAAAGAAAGGAAGGAAAAAGAACTGAACGTTTTCCAGTCGAAATTACACCGGGAGGAAAACTGGTTTTCGATCAGACACACTCACTCTCTTCTTCTTTTCATCACCAGGATAACACGATTTCCATCCAAGTTAAGCGATTGGCATTTTCGTCGAAGAAAAAAAAAAAAATCTCTTATGTGATTTGTCTGGCCGAGCGCTCCGGGCGTAAATGTGGACATAACTTCCTCTAATCTGTCTCAGCACCAACAAAATTAACTCTCCCGTTTTCTTTCTGCAAAGGCGTAGGTTACGTTTAATCCAAATACCACGCTCGAGGAGTCCCTCTCGCCGAGAAAGTCAATAAAAGCGATGCTAGCAGCACGGTCTGGAAGCGGATGACCCGGATGGAGTTAGAGGTAATAAAACGGCGCTAAAAATAGCCTGCGAGATGGAACGAAGCCGGGGAGTATGGGTTTGGAAGATGTGATCTTTGGAAGAGTTGAGCGCTGTCCGCGATCAGGGAGGATTATGCTCTGAAGAACACAGACACACACGCAGCTTCATGCATGTGTTTTTAAGGACTTGTTCAATCCGTATGACACCGATGACTCTACACTTTGCCGTATTGGACGGTCTTGCAGTTCATAACGCTATAAAGCTAAATGTATGTTTATACACACATAAAAATCTACATCTGTTTGACCAATCTGATCAACATCTCGTGTGCTGTAAGGATGCGGGAAAAGCAAAAACAAAAGGGGGGACCTTTGGTGTGCATAAGGTAATTCGAAATCTATTGATCGGCGTATTTCTGGGAGAAAGAGAACAATCGCCACAAAATAAAAGAAGCAAGATGTAAAATAAAATTTAGCGACATCAGACATATGCTAGTTTTCTTTGACAACGGATTTTATGCTTACGTATGAACTTAACACACCCAGGCAGCACTTGAAATTTGCTGTAGTTTTTTAAATAAAAGGGATCTGCATTAAACATTTTTATACCGTGAAAAAATACAAACACCAGACTAAAAATTAGTCACCTCCAGAAATATAATTTTAATACGTAGTTACATCACCATGTGCAGAAATCACAACATTAATTCTTGCTGGGAAGAGATTGAGCACAATGATAAAAAATAATTTGAGTCAATTTTCGACCATTCTAAAAGCAGTTTGTCTCGCAATTAATTGAGCTTTCTGGGATGCTGAAAGTTTGTTTTTTGCCCTTCGTTCAAGGTGGTCACGTAATTTCTCAATGGGATTAATATCTGGAAATTTAACTAGCAAATCCATGTGTTCCAGAGTTCTATCATGCTCTTCACAGCAATTCACAATGGTTCTAATGATAAACCCCAAATATATCACATTAAACAATTACATATTTTGCTTTATACATCTCCTGAATGCAGCAATATACTTGTGTTGCTTTCCCTCCTTTCGATCACTGAATCTGTGTTCAGAAAATCTCAGAGTTTATTTTTCATCTAGAAACACATTGACGACAGCGTTTAAAACTGAAATCACGATAAGTACAAAACAGGCAAAACCTAGGCTCATATATCGAACGTAACATGTAAGAGGTGAAATTCCAAAATTTTAGCAGGTATTTTAATTTTTACACTCTTTAAAATTTTTCTCTATTGCAGATCTCACTCATAGTATTTTTCTAGCTACAGTTTTCAACCTACAGCTATCATTTACTCCTATTAATTGATAAACAGCGTATGGTTGACTAGTTTTAACTCGACCTAACGCAGTATGCCAAAACGTGTTCGTTTTTATCTCTCCAGTTACAACGAAGTTCGCATAGTAACTCTGACTTCAACTTTCTCATTCGGGTTGGATTGTATGAAGATTTAAACTTAACTGTTCAGTTTAACTCTTGTTCACAGAGTCAAACTAAAGTGTTAAGTTTAAATTTATTTGTTTTAAGTTGCAAGTTGTAAGATTCGAAACTTGACGATGCACTTGTAATTGTCATTAACTAAACCCTTTTAAGTATGGAATATTATTAAATTATTATTTAACGGTTTCGGTTCAGTGAATCAGCTTGACTATGCACTTGTAACTGTTATTAACTAAACCCTTTTAAGTATAGAATATCATTAAACTGTCTAGAGTCAGTGAATCAGCTTGACCATGTACTTGTAGCTGATATTAACTAAACCCTTTAAGTATGGAATATGAATAAATGGTCCACAGTCAGTGAATAAAGTGACCATGCACTTGTAATTGTCATTAACTAAACCCTTCTAAGTACGGAATGTCATTAAACTGTCCAGACTCGGTGAATCGGCTTGACCATGCCTTTGTAATTCTCGTTAACTAAACCTTTCTAAATCATCATCATCATTGTCAACCATTATCAACCCACTGCTGGACAAAGGTCTCCCCAAGTTTCCTCCACAACGGTCTGTATAGAATATTATTAAACTGTCCAGGGTCAGTAAATCAGCTTGAGCATGCCTTTGTTATTGTCATTAACTAAACCCTTTTAAGTATGGAATATTATTAAATAGTCCACAGTCAGTGAAACAGAGTGACCATGCCCTTGTAATTGACTTTAACTAAACTCTTTTAAGTATGGATTATTATTAAATGGTCCACAGTCAGTGAATCAGGGTGACCATGCCCTTGTAATTGTCTTTACCTAAACCCATGTAAGTATGGATTATTATTAAATGGTCCAGGGTCAGTAAATCAGCTTGAGCATGCCCTTGTAATTGACTTTAACTAAACCCTTTTAAGTATGGAATATTATTAAATGGTCCACAGTCAGTGAATCAGAGTTATCATGCCCTTGTAATTGACTTTAACTAAACCCTTTTAAGTATGGATTATTATTAAATGGTCCACAGTCAGTGAATCAGAGTGACCATGTCCTTGTAATTGCCTTTAACTAAACCCTTTTAAGTATGGAATATTATTAAATGGTCCACAGTCAGTGAATCAGAGTGACCATGCCCTTGTAATTGTCTTTAACTAAACCCTTTTAAGTATGGAATGTCATTAAACGGTCCACAGTCAGTGAATCAGAGTGACCCTGCCCTTGTAATTGTCTTTAACTAAACCCTTTTAAGTATGGAATATTATTAAATGGTCCACAGTCAGTGAATCAGAGTGACCATGCCCTTGTAATTGTCTTTAACTAAACCCTTTTAAGTATGAATTATTACTAAATGGTTCACAGTCAGTGAATCAGAGTGCCCATGCCCTTGTAATTGTCTTTAACTAAACCATTTTAAGTATGGAATGTTATTAAATGGTCCAGAGTCAGTGAATTAGAGTGACCATGCCCTTTTAATTGTCTTTAACTAAACCCTTTTAAGTATGGATTATTACTAAATGGTCCAGAGTCAGTGAATCAGAGTGCCCATGCACTTGTAATTGTTATTAACTAAACCCTTTAAAGTATGGATTATTATTAAATTGTCCAGAGTCAGTGAATCAGAGTGGCCATGCCCTTGTAATTGTCATTAACTAAAGCCTTTTAAGTATGGAATATTATCAAACTATTCAGATTCAGTAAATCAGTTTGACCAGGCACTTGCAATTGTCATTAAATAATCACTTTTAAGTATGGAATAATATTAAACTGTCCAGAGTCAGTGAATCGGCTTGACCATGGACAAGTAATTATCGTTTTAAGTAATTGTCATTTTCAAGTACAGAATATTATTAAACGGTCCGGAGTCAGGGAATCAGCGAACAGTTCTGACGGTGTCAACGTCCCAGTTCATTCCTGCTATTGATCATCATCTTTGATTTTCGATCACTTCACAATAACAAAGGCTACTATCATCCTGCATGACATACTACTAAAAATAATAGTTTGAAGTACAAAATTATCTTCCAGATTCGTAACATGGGGACATAATCTCAATCCCTTTTAACAAACCTTTAATTCAAAAGATACTGCCATTTAGCTAATTGTTAGCTCTCTTAACAAAACGTGATCGTCTAATCAGCTCTTTACAAATCGTTAGCACCAAATACCTGCCCTCAAATATCTGCACCAATTTGCCAATAACTGCACTTTTCATATCTTTATACTGACCCTTGACTTACAGCCAAACTTTAGAAGTCATCCGGGAAAATAATGGGTTTTTAAGTCAGACACGTTTAATGAGAAGAAACCAAATTTGCATAAGAACGCAGAAATTCGAATGGAAAATTAAGTTCGTTATGTACCTGATAACCACTGCATCACAAAAATTGGAAATACGGTTTGTGGCCTAAAAATAATGCCTCTTTGCCAATAACTCTTCTTTTATTTCCGATATTTTAATCACATTTGGCGTAAAAATGTATTGGAGTCTTTTAAATGAGATGGCGTTCATCAAACTAGCCCACTTTAAAATCAAGCATTTACGCTGTTGTTCAACTCAACATGTGTAACCAGTGAATAAACAAATACATCGATCTCTTCACGTTTTAGCAAAACACCGCACCCGAAAAATTGTTATTCGGTCACCGCCGGGGAATTGAATCTCGGATCTCTCGATATCTAGCCGAGCGCGTTAGCCTTTCACCACGGTGGCTAACGCGCTCGGTTAGATATCGTGGAATGAGCGATATATTTGTTCATTCACTGACGGTATTTGGAGGATTTTCACTATGTATAACCAGTTTGGAAACTTCCGCGAACTCTTTCTTTGGCCGAGAATCTCTCATCAGGTTTAACGTCCTCTTATTATAAAAACTTCCGCCACGGAGATTTTTACTTCATGGGACCCAATAGGTAACAGTCAGAAGGTGCTAAACCAAGACTATATGGCGAATGTGGCGATTACACATGATTCCATTTTGGCAATGGCTTTAGGTGTTTCAGGTGAGGTGTGAGGTCGAGTAAGGTCTTGATATAGAATAACAGAACAAAGAGAAATGTCTGCTCTTTCCTTGACGATGACTGCCATGCATAAAATAGAGCGATGCAATATGCGACAGCATTCCACGCAACTACACTGGTGTGCAAAAATTAAGGACGAAGAGGAGAAATTAGCATTACAGCGGAACGAGCAGGCAGAACGGACCGAAAGACCATTTAAGAGATAGACTAGGGTCCGGTACGGTAGGGCATGCGCATATATGCAGCATGACGAAGGGGAGGGGAGTGTCGGAAGGGTATGAAGCACACGGGCGGTGTGCTCTCAGCAATTCCGTGAAAGCTATTGCACGGTGTACATCAGTTTGAACGACGTCAAGTTGCTGCCACCGTGTCATATGGACAACAGGCAATCCAGTAGACGACGTCTGGATGACTTTCCCCGAGGTCGCTTCATTGGGAAGTTGGAGGAAAGTCGAAGTGTGACTAGTGTGACCGAAGAGTTCGTGATCGCTCACAACTTCGTTTCACGACCTTGGAGAGGATTTCAAACAACAGGAACAGCGGTCCGAGAGTTTACCAGTGGTCGTCCACGAGCAATCACGGCGGCGGACGACCGATATATATTGTCCTAAGGCGAAACGAAACAGACGGCAGACAGCGGGAGAAATCGCAAGGTACATGCAACAGACAACTGGACGTCCGTTATCGCGTTTTACGGTGGCCAGGAGGCTGCACAAAGGTGGTCTATTTGCACGACGACCAGTACGGTGTGTGCCATTAACGCCTGCTCATCGGACACGGCGGTTTCTGTGGCGTCAGGAACACAAGAACTGGACACATCAGCAATGGGGTCGAGTTCTCTTTACGGATGAGAGTCGATTTAGTCTGACAAACGATTCTGGACGTATACACATCTGGAAAGAGCAGGAAACACGCAATCACACTTCCAACATCATCCAAAGGGACCGGTTTGGAGGTGGCGGAGTTCTCGTTTGGGGCAGTATCCTGCTTGGTAGCCGTACTGACCTCTACATCTTCCAAGGAGGTTCAGTCACTGGTGTCCGCTATTGTACCGAGGTTCTCCTGCCTCACTTGTCTATATTTAGAGGCGCTGTGGGTCCTGAGTTTCTTTTCAAAGACGACAACGCTACACCTCATCGTACAGTGGCTGTAGCAGAGCTGTTGGAGAGTAAAGATATTCAACGCATTGATTAGCCCGCAAGGTCCCCGGACCTAAATCCAATTGAACACGTGTGGTACCTTTTTGGGAGGCGCTTGGCAGCACGTCATCAGCCGCCAGCAACGATTCCGCAGCTGCGATTGGCGCTACAAGAGGAATGGGCAACGATGCCTCAACAGCTCCTTGACAACCTCGTCCCCAGCATGGACAGACGTTGTAAATCCTTTAACGCGGTTAGGGGTGATCATATCCCCTGCTAAAGACTGAATTTTTCTTGGCAGCCGCCTGTCACAAGGACGGTTCTGTCTTCTGTCCAGTTGTGGTCGAAACAACATTTTCAATAAAGTGCTTTTGTATCCCTTGGATTAATTGTTTGGACGGTTTTGCTCACTTGTCCCATATTCTTACATCTTGGGGATCTTACGGTATGATTTGAGTCGATGTGGAGCACTTCTGCACGACGTTACATTCGAAAAATCGTCTCGTCATTAATTTTTGCACGCCAGTGTATAATAATAAAGGTTGGAAATGGTTTACGGAAAGGCACATGCAGCTTCTGTAAGGCACTTTTTTGCGTACATGGAGGTGACCGATCATTTTAGTATAGTACATGTACAGGGTAAAATATTGGGGTTATAAAGAACGCAAAATGAAATGAAGTTGTAAATAAAAAAGTCAGCCAACATGCAAAGCAGGTTAAAGTAAATGGCAGATAGAAAAGCAGAGAAGACCCAATGTATCTTCATGCAAAGTAAATTCTGAGCAATCGAAAATTTCCTTCTCATACTAAGGTATGAGTGGTTCTCCCGGTTTGAATCCTGGTTGATGAAATTATAGTAAATCAAAATGTTTTATAAATAAGTAAAATTGTTAAGGAAAAAAACAAAAATAAAAGTAAAAATAAAAAGTATGGGAAATAATTTTAAAATGTAGGCAATAATAATATGCATATGAAAAATAAATGAAATAAAAATTAATGCGGACAAAACTTATTCAAAATATTGGAAATGAATATTAAAATGAATATTTAAATTAAATGAAATAAAATTAATGTGAGCGAAACTCATATTCGGAGTATTGGAAATAAATATTTAAATAATTATTTTTCTTTGTACAAAGTACAAATAATAAACGAAACAATCTATCTGCTAAGTGAAGAAAATAATTTCTGCTTGTTTGGGTCGTAATTAGACGAAACGGCTGGTCAACATATAGCAAGTTTGTGAAACATCTTATTTTGGTGCGTAATATTATGAAAGAAAAGGAAACGATATAGATTCTATTTTTGTCTGGCATTGTTTCTCATATTATATGTACGTTATTCGAACGTTGGTGTTACAGCACTCTCTCTCTCACAAACAATCACTAAATTCAGGAGTTTTATGGAGAGGCTCACGTTTCGAGTTACCGCTAATTTATCGTTTTTTCTGAACTATTTCATAACATCCAATAGATTATGAATGAAAAACAGGATTGCACCATACAATACAAATTTTGAAGATGACAATCCGTTTTTTGATGTAAATATGACAAGGATGGTAAGTCAGATAATATTCGAAAACTAGACAAATGTCTTTATCTTGGAGCGGGAACGGAATCCGCGTCTCCTAGATAGTGCTCGGGTATGCTAACCACTACATCACCCAGAACGACCAAGTCTCAAGTTTCTGATTAATTTGAATATAACCATCGCAGGATTCGTTAGTTGAAGTAACCGGCATTCATGTTTACCGAATCTGGAGATTAGCTCCTCCGCGGGCAATTACGGGATAGCATTCTTAACCTCCAGATTCGCCAAAGATGAACGCCGGTTGCTTCGTCTAGCGAATTTCGTGATGGTTATATTCAAATTTATCGGAAACTTGAGACTTGGTCGTTCTGGGTGGTGGTGTGGTTAGCATACCCGGGCGCTATCTGGGAGACGAGGGTTCGATTCCGGCTCCAAGACGACGAATTTTTTTAAGATTTCGGATATTATCTGACTTACCATCCTTGTCATATTTACACCACAAAATGGATTGTCATCTTCAAAAACTGTACCCAGTAGATCTTTCTAAATCGCTAAAACTATTTTTTATATTGAAATCATTCAAAATTAAGAATATAAATTATCTGGAAAAAATTGAACACCCCCACGCAGGAGCAATTTTGTACTCCCGCAGTAGACAAGTGGTCAGCAAGGTATAAAAGTGGCAACGGGACTACGCTCAGATCAATCGCTGATAAAATGGTTAACAGAAGAGAGCTCTCCGAGTTTGAAAAGGGCGTTAATACAGCTTTCATCAGCAAGCATAAGAATAATTACTGATGTCATACACGTCGCTAAATCGATTGTGGCCTTTATTATCAACAAATGGAAGAAGCCGGATCATTGAAGATATTCACCTTGCCGTGGAAAACCCAGGAAACTGCAACCCAAGGCCTGGAGGGCGCTGCAGAGGAGATCCGGAAAATCAGGTCCCGATCAATGAACGCCATATCAGATGAGATCCAGATGGCCACAGATGTTAAGGTCTCCACTAAGATGCTTCGAAAAGACACCCATGCACTTGGATATCCCGGCCGAGCAGCAGCCCATAAACCTCTCATCGCAAAAACCAATACAGCCACGAGGCTACGATGGTGTCAACAGCACAGAAAATGGACACTACAGCAATGGTGGCATGGGGCTTTGAGCGACGAGTCCCGCTTCCGATTATTATGATCGTATGGACGTTTCTGTATTAGGTGGTTACCCGGAGAATGTCGACTAAAAGTGCCAACTGTGAAGCACGGGAGCGATGGAGTTCTGGTATGGGTCTGTTTCAGTTAGTACGCTGTTGATCCACTGGTTGCTATTCATGGTAACATGAACTCTGTGCTGTATAGATATATCGTGGATGACTCAGTGCTTCCATTGTTGTGGCAGTTCTACGGACACGACGGTTGTTTTTTCCAGGACGACAATGCTTTTGTCATGTTTCCAGGGCTACAATGGAGTGGTATGAGAAAAATCAGGTCTCGCGGGTGTACTGGCCTGCTCAGATCCCGGACCTCAATCCCAACGAACACCTATGGGATGAATTTGAACGACGGGTAAGGTTTAAACCGACACGACCTTCTTCGCTGATAGAGTTGCTCAATGTACTCATATCGGAATTGAGGAATATCCCGGTATCCGTACTCCATGGATTTGTGGAAAGTTACCTCGAAGGGTGGTGCTGTAATCTCTGCAAATGGAGTGCCTAACCGCGACTGGTGTAAATACGATACTGTTTTTCTATTTACTTATAGTATCGAATCCCTTTTGCCCAGATAGCGTGGTAAGATACTCCTTATAACGTGAACTTCCCGGGCAACTGTAACTGAAATGCCCAATTCAGTCAATCGCAAATAAATAAATGTAACAAAAACCAAAAGCATTTGAACGCCAAAAGGGCAATCCGGGATTAATCTAAATTATTTATACGAATCGTGATTTGCATTCAGACGAATTAATACCAGACGCAAAAAATGGATGTTTTAGAATGCAAAGCAATCATCGCTTTCAATTGCACAAAATAGACGGCTTAAAGTTACCTGCTTTTCTACAATGAATAATACCTGCAATTACATCAGTTTTGTAGCGAATACGCTCTGAGCGAAAAACAAGAACACGTAGCGAGATCAAAAAGCAAGGGAAAGTTATGAACACCTTCATGTGAAAGGATACATAGATGAATTGACTCACCTGTCTGAAGGCGAACCATTAGCATCACTCCGATAAGACTGTAATCACGGATCCTAATTAAGACAGCGAATGGATTGCAGAAGGCACTGCTATTTACAAGGAGTAAATTATGTCCCCCAGAGGTTGTGGGCGGACACAGAAATGAAATGAATATTTATGAAGGCGATACATTAACCCCATTGAGACGTCTTCCCTAGCACACGCCTAATTGTTGAGGTTGTGTCATCCGTGTTATCACGACAGCTAGCACACTTTGCTGATGAATTTCGTTTGTTCTTCATATTGAACTTTTGGAAAGTGCGTTTTGTGACATACAACGCTGATATCTTTAATTGCAAACACTGAGAGAAACTGCACGTAGGAGGATTGGATTTGTGTAATTCGCATTGCATCCGCTGAGTCGCCTGTTGACTTTAGGAGAGCAAACAGGTAACCCAACTGATTTTCACCAAGATCTGAAAGCTACACAGTGCGAGAAGAAAATAGTAAAATTGAATGTTAAATTAAAACCAGGTAGGAGTAATGCTCCAAGCGATGGCGTAGGGAAGCATAGTAGCCTTGGTAATCTTTCCCACCCAAACGTATTGGTTCTAGTTTTCTGTACGGGTTGTTCTTCGTGCATAGTGTTTCAAGTCACAGCTAATTCCAGAAGGATTGAACAGCACATCTGTTTTTGTTACGAGATTTAACGGACATCTTAGCAACTCTGAGAGGTAAAAGCGTCTTCTGCCCTAATTTTGGGCCACTGGTTCCAAAAAAAGGAAGGGGTATGCGCCATGGTCCAAGTACACCATCTAAGGGTCATTGGAGACACCAACGACTTTTGGCCAGCTTGAACAACCTACCAAAAAGTAGCGCCTCTAATTATTTGACTTCGAAGAGGCTAGAGGCAAGAAAAAGTTCCACATCAAGTTTTGTTTTAAGCTAGAGGGGAACACGCATTTTATACTAGCTTATCGTGATGCGGCTGTTTTTCAGGCACAATTATTTCGATGATTTACAGCCTTCAAGAGAGAAGAGCATAATTATTACTAAAAGTTTGGAATGGACGACTGGGAACAACTTCCAATAACGTACTGATAGATAAAGTACGCAGTTTACTTTATAGGAAATTATCGTTCATTAGCATCCAGATTGCTGGAAAATGAGTTAGATGGGAATTATTAAGTACCTAATGACAGCCTACTAAGAAGTAAAATACTAGAAAGTGAGTTAAATGTGAAATAAGAATTAACTAGCTGGTGACAGCCAACTAACTTGTAAAATATTAGAAATTGAGTTAAATGTGAAATAAGATTTAACTAGCAGCGACATCCGACTAACAATGAGTATGCTAGAAAGTGACTTGAATATTAAATCTGAATTCACTAGACAGTGACAGCCAAGCAACGAACAGAATGGTAGAAACTGATTTAAATATGAAATAATTCAATAGCAAGCGACAGTAGACTAACAATGATGATTCTAGAAAGGGTTAAATGTAAAATAAAAATTCACTAGCTAGTGACAGTCGACTAACAAAAAGAATGCCAGCAAGTGAGGTAAGTGCGAAATAAGAATTAACTAGCCCCGAGAGCCGATTGACGAGCACAATGTTAGAAACTTAGTTAAATGTGAAACAATTCACAAGAAACTGACAGCTGACTAACTATAAGATTTCTAGAAAATATGACAGCCGACTAACAATGCGAATGTCAGGAAGTGAGGCAAATGTGAAATAAGAATTAACTAGCCACAATAGCCGATCGATAAGTAGAATGCTAGAAAGTGAGTTAAATGTCAAATAATTTACTAGCAAGTGACAGCTGACTAAAATGAGAATTCTAGAAAGGGAGTTAGATATAAAATAGGAATTAACTAGCAAATGGCAGCCGACTAACAATGACAATGCCAGAAAGTCAGTTAAATATCAAATAAGAATTAACTGGCCACTAGAGCCGATTGACAAGGCACCCATGATTATAGCAATGTCTGGGTACCCATGATTACGGCGATTCAAGGTACCCATGGTGACTCATTACGGCGATATCTGGGTACCCATGATTACGGCGACTCAAATACCCATGGTGACTCATTACGGCGATATCTGGGTACCCATGATTACGGCGACTCAAATACCCATGGTGACTCATTACGGCGATATCTGGGTACCCATGATTACGGTGATTCAAGTGATTCAAGGTACCCATGCTGACTGATTACGGCGATGTGTGGGAACCCATGATTGAAGCGATTCAAGGTACCCATTTCGACTGATTACGGTGATGTCTGGGTACCCATGATTACGGCGATTCAAGGTACACACATGCTGACTGATTACAGCAATGTCTGGGTACCCATGGGTACGGCGATTCAAGGTACCCATGCTGAGTGATTACAGCAATGTCGGAGTACCCATGATTTCGACGATTCAAGGTACCAATGCTGACTGTTTACGGCGATGTCTGGGTACCCATGATTACAGCGATTCAAGGTATCCATGCTGACTGATGACGGCGATGCCTGGGTAACCTTCATTACGGCTATGGCTGGGTACCCATGATTACGGCGATTCAAGGTATCCATGCTGCCGGCCAGACATCGACGATTACGGCGTGAATTTGTATCAGTGGGGAGGTATGAGGACATCGAACAGTTGAAGAAAGTCTCCTTTTGAGAATGAATCGCGATTTCTGCTTTATCATGTGAATGTTCGATGGAGAGTACCGCAAAGCACTGCTGACAGAAATCATCCCGACATGATGTTCGAGAACAAACATATAAGAGGTGGTAGGGGGCTCGTGTGAGACATGTTTTCCTAGGAATCATTTGGAGCAATCATTCCCCCTCAATCGCATGAAGAACGATTCAGGTTACTTATCCAATTTGGCCGATCAGCTGCTTTCATTCAAGATGACTGTCTACTACGATGACATGGGTTGTTTTCAGCAAGATACAGTCGTTTGCAAAAGTTCAAGACCACCAGTCAATTAATTTAAAATTAAGATTTTCAGAGAAACAACTAATTACTAGCCAGAGGTATTTTAAAACATGAAACCACAGATTAATACTTAAATTCTTTGGAACGCAAAAGACCGAAATTACAGCTTTGCGATTTAATGTAGGCTCAACATTGAGCCACCGTCTTTTAGGAATAGAAGACGGTGTGTTGGGTCAACGTAAACATTTTTTTTAATTGGAAGTTTAACGACCACTGTGAGCAAATTAATGGGCTATAAGCAGTCGCCCGTCACTAATTTAGGATCACTGGTTTCAGGGAAGGGAGAGAGCCAACAGTGCCGTACGACAAACACAAGATCCATGCCTCACCCGGATCCGAATCCGGACTCCTTTCGGACGAATGATCAAAAGCCATCGCTTAGACCATTGCGCCACTGGGGCGATTCCAAGCCTGGGTAGTACTTTGTCTAGCCACTTTTGTTTTTTACAACAGACAGAATACGATGTTAGATACGCTCAATGAGGGATTTACTGTAGTCACTTGAAATGTCTTTGCACCACACGTACTTTATCTAGTTAATTAAAGCTTGGAAATTTAACGGCTGTTTTTCTGCATTTTCTTTTTCTTTTAAAATGTTCCGCAAATTTTCGATGGGGTTAAGGTCGGGACTATTACCGGACCAGTCAAGCACAGTTATGTTTTTCCTCTGCAGGTAGTCCTTTACTGTCTTCGATCTGTGGATCATGCTCAATGATTGTGCATCTGTGCACTTGCTTATGAGTTAATATCTTCTCACGTAACATTTCCAAATAAAAAGAACCAGTCATGGTAGTGCCTATCGGCGAAAAAGATAATGGAGCAGTACCGGATGCTGAAATAGCACTTCGTATCATCTGACTAGGCGGATGTCTCACGGTGCTAACGGTGTATTTTTCATAAAACCTTTTGCCTTTGGGCGTCGAACATGTGCTTCACGTGGTTCAAATTGACGCACAGTTGATCTATCGGAAAAAGAACATGACTTCAATTTTCAGCAGGCAACGATTGATGACGCTTCGCAAACTGGAGTCTCTACGTTTTCGTGACAGAGGTTAGTCTAATAAACGATGTCATCGCTCTATCCACGTTATTTTATAAACATATAGCAACTGAAAATTGTTGTTATGGCACCGCTGGGATTGAGCCCTAGATCTCTCGATAACTAAATCTCCAAGTATTTGAAATATTCTCAGCATTTTATCGCCCTTTGGAGGTTAGTCTAGGTATATTGGCCGGTTTATAAGACTTTAATAAATAAATCTTTGCCATGACGTAAAGAAACCGTGCTGATACTAACATGAGACCCTTTTGAATGAAGAAAGCCTTGATTTTCTTGCACGAACTCCTTGGAGAACGCATAACTTTTCGCTTTATGGTATTATGATCACGTGGAGTTGTTTTTCTTGGACGTCTACTTCCCTTTCGGTCGCTAAATTCACCTGTATCTCGGTGTTTCATGATTGCATTATGAATAGCAGTCTTGCTCTCATTCACCTTCCTGCTTATGTTGCATTCGGGGTATCCTTCATGATATGAAGTCAATATTTGTGCCCTTTGAGTAACATTTAATGACACGTTTTTTGCAAAATACGTACAAAACCTCTAAGAATGAAAACCAGAAGCAAACTGACGCTCGCACCTTTCCGCCAACTCTATAAACAGCGGCCGCTGTAGGATTATGCAAAACCGACAGGAAGCTGAGTAATACAGACAGTAGCTGGCGCAATCGGTAGAAATTTTGTAATTCCAACAGGTGGTCTTAAACTTTTGCAAATGACTGCAATGTCCCTGGTCATATAGCTATGCCTGTGCGAGAATGGTTTGAGGAGCATTGCAGTGACTTTAGCTTACCATCCTGGCTACCGTACTTGCCAGCCATCAATCTCATTCAACATCTGTGGGACTATCTTTACCAACAGGTTCAACATACGGATCCACCACTAATGACTCTTCATGATCTACCAGAAGCTCTGGTGTCTGCATATTATAGCATTCCTACAGAAAAATCAGAGTCCTCACTGAATCAATGCCTCGTCGTATATGTCTACTGCATTGGCGGCAGGAGGAGGTTAGGCCTCATACTAACAGGTGGTCATATTATTTTGACTGTACTGTGTAAGTACTCCATCATAACAACTGGAACAGTGTTTCAGTACTTTATGGGGTTTTTCTTTGCCAATTTTGTGAGTTTAGCATTTCGACGACAGCTTTCCGCCTCCATACTTCATCTGAAATTCCGGATTTACTGACTCAGTCCTCCACTAACTGCGCGCAATGAATGCATGCTTTTCATGGATTAAAAAAGATGACCAGGCATAGGAACACTGATTTGTGGACAAAATTGCGTAGTCTTCCGAAGTTTGGGGGACGCATACATACTCAGAATAAATATGCAAACAAATTTGGTTATAAAACTGTATCGTTTCGGTAAGTACGGTACTTCATCTGAAATTTTGTATGTTAACTCGGTGGCGCAGTTGTCTAAGCGCTGTCTATTAGACAAGTCAGGTCCAGGTTCAAATTCCGACGACGCATGGATAACTGTTAACAATTTTGTGGCAGGCTGCACCAGTTCTTAAGAAAAAATACGCCACCGTGTTTTGCAAACAAAATCCAGCAACGTGGGTCAACTTTTCACCACGTTATTGTACAAGGCAGTACGATATTGTTGGGTTTATTTAGTACCACAGAATGATGTATCTTTTCTAAGAAAGTGGAGTAGCACCACTTTTTGGTGCAACCTATCACAAAATTTTTAACAGTGATGTTGTGTTTGCCAAACCGCAGTCGTCTCTCTCTCTCTCTCCCTTTCCTGGAACAAGTGTCCCTAAATTGGGGATGGGTGGCTGATTATAGCCCATCGAGATGCTCACGTGGTTTATTGAACTCCCAGACAAGAAAACATCTTATAAACATATATCTAGTAGAATAGTGATAATTCGTACGGATAAAGCACAGATGTGATGTAGTGAACGTAGTCAGCAAAAGAGAAATATATTATATTAGATAAAAATGCTCAATTAAGGGCAAGCCGCTTAATACTACTATTTCTCTGAAGAACGAACTGAAAGGAGAACTTTTTCATTTTGTAATAATGTTTGGTGGAACTCAGAACAAGTACTGGAGAAATGTGGTTTTACAATAATGGGTACAACGGAAACTATTATTATCATATTTTTCATTAGAAACGTAATGTGTCTTCGATAAAAATATAAATTTTGAAGGTATTTGAGGACAAAAATAAGAATTCGAGAACAATCTGCATCACAAAGACATCATATGTTTTTGGGGACAGCATAATAAATTCGAGGACTGTCACCAAGAATTCTGGACTTCTCAGTAGAGTGTACAGGAACGTGTTGCTCGTAAAAAATACAGGTAGGACTTCTGTACGACAACTCAAAGGAACTGTATACCAGAAACCAATGCAGATTAGCTGATGTGGCAGTCACGTGGAGAACACTTTCACGGGAGTCGCTCTCCAGCAGGAGACAAACAGGTTTCACTGCTGTCGTCGCTGAGACCATTCGGCTTGAACAAAATATCCGCGAATTTCAGAGCATACGCCATCGTTATGCTTTATAAAGTAAAAATATAT